>JASGXE010018566.1:0-21519 GCA_030068105.1 Sinentomon sp. SZTP_YWyxl
ACAACAATGAAAATGATACCAATTAAGGAACAAATAATAATTCTGAGGCATTCTGTCTGATTTTTCTTCCACTGTCAGTGACTCTTCTTGGCAAAGTAGGTATGTGCTACAAGAAGTGACTCACTTTTATGCAGCACACACTTTGCAGCTTCATCGACCCTAGATAAACAGCCGTGGCATCCACAACAATAATTGACCACCCAAGATGAACAGCGGCGGTATCAGCTATAAAAATGACTGCCCTTGATTAACAGATGCGGGATCTTCCAATAAAGTTGGCCTCCTTGGATAAACAACGGCGGCAACCACTATAATATTCACCACGAAATTACAGTGAAGCATCCGCTATAAAAATTGAGAACCATAAATAAACAGTGGCAGCATCCACTAGGGCTGGGCGAATCTTGATTCGATTCAGGCATGTCACAATTATAAAAAACACTTGCCGGGTTCTCTTGTAAATTCTTTTGCACTATTACCAGTAACAGAAGAAATGCTGAGGGATGTGGTTCACTCCATGCACAACTCTGCTTCTGCAGGTATTGATGGCATTTGTGCTAGGGATATCAAAATGACACTACCTAACATTGTAGCTCCTCTGTTAAAAATTATAAACATAATTTTTACCACAGGGATCTATCCAGATGCACTAAAGGTGTCCAAGGTAGTGCCTGTTTATAAATCTTGTAGTAAAATGGATTTACGCAATTACAGGCCTATTTCCCTGCTTCCTACTCTTACGAAAATTATTGAAAAGTTACTGCACGGACAGTTGTACGGGTTTTTTGAAAAATATCAAGTCTTAAATGATAACCAGTATGGTTTTCGTAAGGGGTTTTCAACTTCAGCAGCTTTAATAAACCTGTCTAACTACATACATTTGCAGTTGGATCAAGGCCTTTTTGTGGCTGGATTGTCGCTTGATCTGTCAAAAGCATTTGATATGGTTGACCATTCCATTTTGCTTGAGAAACTGTTTTGCTATGGGGTCAGGGGATTAGCACATAAATTATTTCAGTCATATCTTTGTGGTAGGCAGCAGTATGTTTGTGTGAATGGCCATATGTCAACACCCCTCGATGTTAAGAGAGGTGTTCCTCAAGGTTCCGTTTTGGGCCCTTTGTTGTGTATAACATATGTCAATGACTTATTCAATGTAATCTCTAACTGCAGACTCTTATTGTATGCTGATGACAGTAATTTGTTTACATGCTCTGAGGATGTTGTGATGGCTACACAAGCTCTGCAATTTGGACTTCAGTGTGCAAATGATTGGTTTTTAGTCAACAATTTAAAATTAAATACTGAGAAAACCAAGTTCATCATATTTAGGCCAAGAGGTAAAGATCACTTAATATTTTAAATGAGGTTTCAATACGGCATGATAATGTGACAATCCACCCCTGCAAGAGCATTAAATTTCTGGGGCTTCATTTTGATGCTCTGTTGTTTTGGGATGAGCATATCCTTGCTTTATGCAAATCCATGAACAGTCTCATTCACTTGTTTGTGAGAGCAGCTTCCATCTTCCCTCTGCATGTACTGAGGCATTTATATTATGCTCTCGTGTTCTCCCGGTTGACTTATGCCATTGAAGTATGGGGAAATACATACAAATCTAAACTGCACCCGATCTATGTTTGCCAAAAGAAATTTTTACGCATAATGTTGCATGTGAACAGGATGCAGGCCTCCTCCCCATTGTTCGTTAAGCTTTCAATCCTCCCTTTCTTTCATTTGCTTTTCTTTTAAAATGGCCGTTCTTGCCTTTAAAATTCTTGCTGGCAAACTGAGGCTTCGAGAAGGTGCACCAGTGTTTGTATCGCACCAGATTACCACGAGAACAATTACAAATAAACTTCTTCTTGTTCCGAAGCACAAGACAAATCATGGAAAATTTTCTTCTGCTTGTAGAATACCTAGAGTTTGGAACACTTTGCCAGCTGACATTCGGAACTGTAGAACCTTAGGATTCTTCACTAGCAAGTTAAGAAGTTTTGTTTGGTCTGTTGATCATGAACTTGTAGTTGAATATTTTTTTGAATAGATTAGTCGGGATTAGATTTTTTGAATGGATATATTTTGATTTTGATCCTGATCATATTGATTTTGTATCCTTTTCCCACTTCTGGTTTGGTTGTCATATATTGACTCCCATTTACCCCATATTTGGAAAAAACAACAGTTTCAGTATCCACCAACAGTACCCATCGCATGTTAAAAAAATATTTTTGCGCCTTTGTGTCTCACCATTGGGTTTCTCTAGCCAATTATTGGCTACTACCCTAACATGTTTACAGATTTTTGTTGTGAATAGGAAACGGCGGAATGAGACCGTGCCTTTGGGTACCTATTCTAATAACATTTACCATTTAACACACATGAAAACATACATTAGTTATGTGTGAAAAGGCTTTGTGTGAAAAGGTTTCATAAACCCTTTCACTTGTGTGGCTTTTGTGTGAAAAGGCTTGCCTACATGTACAGGTATTAACGATGGGGTTGGGCCCTGTACGGAGGGAGTGGGCTCCCGTTCAGGCAATGTGTTGTTGCCTAGCAACCCCAGAAGTTTTCAGATGGTGTGAGTTGTTTTGATTCAAAATTACGGGGGTTGCTAGGCAACAACGCATTGCTTGAGTGGGAGTGCATACCTTCTGTGTGGGGCTCAATTTTGTCGTTAATACCTGTACAGGGGAATCCTTAAAGTTGGTTCCTTTCCTGAATGGGAAGTTAAGATGGACAGGTGAGCCTTGCAGATGTAGGAACATTTTAGGTTTCCTAAACCCAAATTGTTTCTTTGGGCCAACACTGCCTGACCAATATGGGGGCAATATTTTGCCATAGTTCAGGTTTTTTAGGCTAGGTATAGGCTAGGTAGTTGGGCCCTATAATTAGTGTTTTCAGTTTTGTTTAGGTTACTTGTTGCCTCACGGATAGATTTCTAATGAATCTTGTTTTCTCTTTTTCATTTCCAAACTTGCGGTTGTGTTGCTTATCGCATCACACCTCATATTTTCTGCCTAGAGGTTGTTCTTTGTGGTGCTTTGAGAACTCTTACTTTCTGTTTCTTTGTGTGGTGCTACAACTCAATCAACTTTAAATCATAATCCGGTGCTTTGCTCTGCTGTCATTGGATGGACAATCAACAACAATCATGTGCATCTTGGTGATGGGTGACCCAACTGTAAGTTTGGAAATTTCTCATTTTCTTGCTGGTTCGATTTGGTATGACTATGATGGATATGAAAAATGGTATTTGTTTTTTGGTGTCAAATTTATAATTGTGTTCAAATTTGTGGCGATTGAAATACAACAATAAATGATATTAAAAATTAAATAAATAAACCAGAAACCAGAAACCAGATTCGACAATTGCGAATCTTGCCAGATTCGATTCGAACAGATGTGATTCGAAAAATGTGGCAAGATTTGAATCAGGATTCGAGATTCGAAGGAATTGCCGAGTCACCAGCCGCATGGCTGTCAACTCAGGATGGCAATGATGATGATGATGAAAGGATTCGATTCGAAATGATTCGATTCGGGATTTTACGATGATTCGAAAAATATTCGAATCGATTCTCAAATCTTTTAAATTTTCCAAATTGATCCACAGTCCCGTAGGTATGCCACAACCTGGAACCAAACAGTGCTTACAGGAGTCACTGAACAATGCCCACAATAAAATTCATGTTGACTATCCTGTAGGACTACGTGAATCGTGATTCGATTCGAGGATTCGATTCGAAAATCGCGAATCTGGCCAGATTTGATTTGAAAAGATTCGATTCAAGACATGTGGTGGGATTCGAATCAAGATTGGAGATTTGAAGAAAATGATTCGATTCGAAAGGATTCGCTTCGAAATTGGGCAACTGATTCGGATTCGAACCTCGGGGATTCGATTCGCAGGATTCGATTCGAAAGCCGATTCGCACAGCCCTAGCATCCACTATAAAATTGCTGTAAAATTCACCATTTATTCTTTCATTTTCACAAATTACCTAAATGAAACAGTATGCCCATTATTCTACTGCTACTGTTTTTACTGTAGTGATTTCTTCATTTTCATTTTCACCCATTTAATGGAGACAGTGGAAGGGCAAAATTATTATAGACCAGGGCTGCAGCAGGTCGAGACCACTGCAAATCATAACTCCATCTGATTTTCAAAAAGCAAGATGGACTTGCTGCAGGCGGCAAGACTTTGTTTGTGTGAGCACTGCTCAAAGCAAGTGGTTAAAGCAAATTGACGATTTTCCATCTGTGCACTTATCAATAATTGCCTCCTTTATCAATTGCTAAAGCAAGTCAAACTTGCTTCATGAAGTACCTACCTACCTGTTGGTGTACGGACTTTGGAAACAGCATTTGATAACTACAAATATAAAACTACCTTTTTTGCCCATTTTTGTCAAGTCAAGGAATCCGTCAAAATGGACAAACGAAAAGGTATCCTAATTTCCTATTTTGTAAAACCAGTGGAATTGGACTGAAATCATTTTTCAAAACAAATTCTTATTTTTTATTATTTTTTTGCAATACGAATAGTCCCAAAATACTGGTTACATTTCCAGTTGCTAATTGTGCAGATGTGATTTTTTCAGTTTGCATTTCGTTGTTTCCTGATCAAATCCCAACAAAACAAACATCCCTAAAATTATCTTGGGCACTCCAAATGTAATCAGTAATTCGGTATGGATTGGCTCCTTACATTTTTGTGTCATCAGATTTCTTTCCTATTTGTTGTTCAATTTGTTCGTGATTTGTTGATTTAAAATAAAGCATTACTCTCAAAAAAGGCAAATAGTGAAAAAGAAAACAAGTGGGTGGAAGATTGGTGGGTTTTCTTTTTCACTTTTCCTTTTTTTGGCAAGGAAATTCTTGAAAAAGGTGTCGAGAGTCTGTCTGATAAATCATTGGCACTTTTTAATTGGCACTAACACTGACCTGTATTGTCCAATATAATGGGAAAATTTGTCAAAAAGTGTCTGGATCCCTGACGTTGCCAAAATAAAATTTCAAATTTCTCCCAAATCTATTCGGATCGGTATCAGGGAAAGTGCATTGAGAAGTCAGGGAAAATCAGGGAATTCCGTTTTCACAGATCGCTGAGCACCTTGTGAGCAGGAGCACATATTAATTTTCGTGAACAGAAATGCCTCTTTGAAGTGATTCAAGGCTTTTCTGCGCAGACATTTGCGCAGACGTTTCTGCGCAGACGATTTCAAATTGTTTTCATTCACGTCTGTCAATTTGGCTGGCCATTAATTCAAAATTGACATTTTTGATCACTAATTTCTGCTGCATTTTTGCCGATCTTTTACCAAATTTGGCCGTCAGAAGATCCGTTGGCTCAAAGTCATGGTTCTCCTTCACCCACAAGACATCAACAGCTCGGAGACATCACGTCACACAACACATGCGCCCAAATGAGAGCACATTTTGCACAAACGGAGCAAGAAAGTTTCATTTGTGTGTTCGAGGATTCATGAAGAGGTGGAGAGGCCAACTTGACCGACGGTGTTTAAATTTTTTTTTTTTAAACTGGGGACAGAGTCCCCCCGCCGGCGCGACCGAAGGACAATGTCCGGAGTCAAAAGATGTCATGAAAAAACCGATGCTGATGGCTTTTGCGCAACGATTTGGTGCACCACATTTCCAGGCACCATGTCAAGTCAATTTTAAAAGGGATGTGATGATTCGCAATTGGTCAAAAAGGAAAAGAGAGCATCAGAAAGCCATTATAGCAAAGGTACAGAAAATACCGACAATGCGGTACCTAAGTTAGGTAATCAATGTCATAAGACATTTTACCAATTTCATGCCGCAGAGGCAATTAATGAATTTTGAATATTTCAAAGCGCCGGCCAGTAAAAGAAAGACATGCACAAAACAAAAAAGACAATACAAAATGAAAGTTGAATGATAACAAAATGTGTTCGTACCTGATCCCGATTAGGTACCGTCTATGCCACAGAATGCCACCAGAATCCGTTGAAATTTTTGTGGCCAGAATTGGACAGAAAATAAAATTCCAAGTCACACGAGTGGCAAATGAAAAGTCCCCTTGATGTCAGTAAAAAATAAAGGAAAGGAATAGGGGTGGCAAATTAGAATTGATGCAGGTAAATACCTAACTACCTACCTTAGTCCTCAGTGAAGTGGAAGCACTTTTCAAGGTGAGTAACTTGGCATGAGACACAGAAGCGAATTGAGCTTCTGTTATGTTTAAGACATTTTGGGGAAAATGTAACTGATTCCACAAAAAGAGGTCGGTGAAAGAATGAATACATGTCAATGTTTTTGTTGAGGATAGGAGGGATGAAGGACAAAGACTGGGCTGATCTTGTAGGGAGATTGTTCTGACAAAGGTTCCAAGGTCACCCCAACCTCCCTTTTTCAAAATACACAGCCTAAAAGCAGAGAGCCCATGTATTGTTCTACGATCTTCAAGGGAATCCCATCCTAATTCATTCAACATTGATGAGACACTGGCATCAAATCGGAAATTCCCAGTAACAAATCTGGCAGCCCTTCTTTGTACTGCTTCCAGAGCATCTACATGACACTTCTGGTAAGGTTCACAGGAAGTGGTAGAGTATTCAAGTATGGACCTCACAGTTGAAAACTACAAAATAGATTTCACACGTCTGGAAGCATAACTATAATTTCTCATGAGGAATTTTAGTTGATTGGAGGCCTTTCTCACAATATTTTGGATGTGATGGACCCAACTCAACTTGGGATTGAAAAGAAGGCCTAAGTATTTAATTGTTTCAGGCCTTGTCAACAATGTTGGACCAATCTTGTATACTGGCGGCGGAAAAAGATTACCCATACATGTGAAAAATTTCCATTCTTGAGATTTTAGCAAAAACTCCATGCTGTAGAAATAAAAGATCCTCTTTCATCACAAATGTCAAAATCTGACACCTCTAGAAAGCTCCGTTGCAATTTGGCGCTTTAATTTCTACCAAATGCATAAGAGTAAAAGAAAGAAAAAAAAGTTTCGGAGGCAACAATCAAATGGGAAAAACACATGTATGAGTAATCTTTTTCCGCCGCCACTATACCTACTCCCTAAGGACGGGCGAGCATGAGGAAGAAAAAGACATGACGGAAGTTTTAGAAACATTGATCTCCATGCAATTGGTAGTACACCATCTGGCAATTACATCGAGATCAGACTGAAGAGCCATAGTAGCCTCAATGGATGTCATGGCTCGATAAATAACTAAAGGGTGGTCGGCGAAAATGGAAACGAAAATCACATCAAGCAAGTGGCCATGTCCAGTGAACAGATGTAGCTCTGCTTTCGAACACCTGCGGTGCGGTTAGACACCGCTTATCAGCAAGCAATATCTTGAAAGTTTTCAAAAAGTTGTCAGCGCTCCGTCTGTGTGCGGATGACGCGTCAATAATTTACATCCATTGTAACTTTGGTGAATGCAATCGCAACAGGGTGGGCCTGTGGTTCTGCCTGCGCACGATGAAGGCACTCAATTGGGAATGAAGAGGGCAAAAACGCATGTGCTACTCATTGCACTTGCGAAAACTTGAAGGGCGGTGCGCCCACAGGCCGTGTCGCCAGTTTCCAAACCCTGCCGCGACTTTAGATGGCAGGCCGGGGCCCCCAGCGAGCACTGCATTTTCCGAGGGGGGTTATGTCAGGATCAGATACCTTTAGATAAGAAAAAAATATTTTTTTGAAAAAAATATTTTTTTTCTTGCAAGTAAATTGGCCCCAAACGACCATTCTTGCGCAAAATGCTCTCAACCATCTAAAGTCGCGGCAGGGTTTTTAAAAACGCGGCCGGGTCCTGTCCTGTTCGACATGATCACAAACACTTGTAAGCATAGCATTGGTCGTCAGAATGAATCGTCTTGACAGTGGAGCAATGACACGTGAATGTTGTGAAATGGGTGAGGTATGCTTCTTTCTCACAGAGTGAAATGCACACACTAGTCAAAATTTCAACGGTTTGCGACGTTTCTGTCGAAACAAATAAAAAGAAATCTGCCTGGAAAACTGCCATGGCCTGAAGTTGTGTGTATGAGGAAATTATGGCCGTTGAACCATTTCCAGTTGCAGGCAGCGCAATCCGAACACCCTGTCATTGAGATGCAGGCACTTGCTCTTTCAACTTTTGTCATTTCCGGTGAAAACAATAAAAACAAAATTTGTTTTTTTTTTCGCACCGAAAAACATTGAAAAAAAAATTCCCGACTGGCGCATTTGCTGTCGACCATCCCAGACGTCAGCCTCACCAAAAAATAGGTGCAATTATCGTTTCCATTTTCGCCGTACACCCTTTATATCATCCTCAAATAGCCTGATCCTGGAGGGCACCATTTCAGTCCGGTCATTGATACAGATTAAAAATAGCAATGGCCCACAAACAGAGCCCTGTGGTATTCCACTTGTTACTGGGTAGGCTGGGGAAAGATCATCACTGACAAGCACCTGGAAATGCCTGTCACTGATGAAATTTGAAATCCACAAAAACAAATTTTCTGGAATATTTAACTGATGAAATTTGAAATCCACAAAAACAAATTTTCTGGAATATTTAACCTTGTCAGTTTTCTGATCAGGATGGGTATAGAGACCCTATCGAAGGCCTTAACCAGGTCAATAAAAATAGCATCGACCTGCAAGGACTTACCCAGTTCAACCGAGATATCGTGAACAAAGCTTGTGAGTTGTGTTTCGCAAGAGAATTTGGAACGAAAACCATGTTGCCCATGGAAGAAAAAGTTCTGGCTTTCAAGAAGACGATATAAATAACCAGCGACAATTTTTTCCATTAATTTAGCAGATGCACTTATCAGACTGATGGGTCGAAAACTATCAATGGACCCGACAACATCATACCATTTTTGGTAGAGGCTTTACAATACTGTGCTTCCAGTCTGATGGAATGCAATTAATTGGTTGCTAGTGAGACAGAGAATAAAACCAGAAGAAACTTCTCCAAGAAATCACCATGGTTCTTGATGAATATCATAGGGACACAATCAATTAAATCAAACATGGAGTTCTTACAAGATTTAATTGTGTTGTTCAAATAAGTCTGTCAGCACAGCTGCATCCCTCAAAAAATTGTGCCGAGGTGGATCGCTGACTGAGCCAACTGTCGAGGACACACTCATGTGCTCCTTTACCTTCAGGGCAAAGGACACAGATAAATTATTGCCCATGTCGTCACATTTAGCAATGACCACAGGAGTTAGAGGTTTTGCTGTGATGAAATCTCCAGAACTGCTTTGTTGAGATGACATCATTCATTGCTAAACCACTTATAAGTCTTCTTTCCATTTTTTTTTCTGTTTTTGGCCTCAATATATTTACAGGCCATTGTTTTTTTTTTGTTTTAGTTTTTTCAATAATTTTCAATATTATTCAAATGCCATGAATTATCATTTAAATTTCATGTACGAGATCATTGCCACAATTTAGCCATGAAAGAAAAATGATTCAAGGTAATGGCCATAAGTGCGAATAATCATATGAGTAACCAAGATGTAGCAATAATTGCTATTGCGTGCAGCTCACAATAATACGCTCTCAGTGCACAACCATATTTATGAAGAAGACATGGACGAAACGAACAGTCCTTGAACATTTTTTGCAGACACAGATATTTTGATCTTAAATTAGGAGTAAACCATTCTGGAAAGGAAATTCCACCACACCTAATGGCTTTCTCTTTTGGGATAAATTTTTCAATAACAAAACTGCAAAGCATTTTGAATTCAACCCAGAGATTACTCAAGCTGCAGTCAGCACTCCCAAAATCTAGAAGGGCGAAGTTAAGAAACCTGTCCACTGATACCTTATCATAACGATTAAAGTTGTACCTGGTTCTATCATAGGTCGATTCTGGTGGCAGCAAGGGTGGAGAAGCACTGTCAACCTGAAATACAGCATGTATCATAAAGTGATCACTGAGTCCAGCAACTGGTTCCACAGATAACGGATCGGATTTAGGGCAATGAAAAACCAGATCAATTGTGGACCCAGTTACAGGGGACAAAAGCATATCTCTTGGCCGGCCGGCCGGGTAACAAAGTTAACTACCTGCTTTAGAGAGAACAGATCAACCCACCTCTGCAAACCCTCAGGATAATCTTAAAAAGAGGGGGCAGATGCATCAACATTGAAATCACCTAACAAGAAAATGGGTGAGCTGCCACCAAACTGACCACATTTTAAGGCATGTATGGCAGTGAGACACTCAGTAAACATCTTAGAAAAACTTTCCAAAGGCAGATTCGGGGGACGGTATAAGAGTATGAGAATAGTTGCAGGAAAAGAAGATTCTAATGCAACTATGATTAGCTCGAAGGCCTCACTTTTATAAACAAGCTTTGGCAGGAAATGGTGACGGATACCCAAGAGGACACCACCACCGAACCGTGAGCGGTCCCTGCGAAGCAGTGCATATTGGCTTGGGAGAATATCACCCTCGATACAGGACTCATCAAGCCACGTTTCTGTAACTACAATGCAATCCAAATTCAAAGAATCAAACACAGGCCTCAGAGCAACGCGTTTCGGCAATATACTAGGTACGGGTGTTGAGTACCATCAGAGACAGTTTAAATTTCAATTGATGGCTGCCCACATTAACCCTAGGTTGAAAAGAAGGCAGGAAAGCTGAAGCGAGGTGTGTGTGTGTCCCTCGGCCCCATCATCGCCAATGCTACCGTGAAATTCCGAACAGTTGGTTTACAAACCTGTGCAAACATGGAAACACAGACACAATAACCGAAATGAAACACAACAGATCACACAAACAATTGAGAAACAGAAAAAGCATGAGGCAAACTTAAAGAGTATTAGGTACAAGAAAGAAATCAAGACCAGACCAACCGTTCGGTTCACGATAGCATTATAAGGGTGTGCCAGCCAACCAACTACAGCCAGACCTTGAAGGAAAAAGCACAGGAAAAATAGCACAAGATGCATAGGTAGGATAGATGAGTAATGGACAATTAAAAAGTCCAACAGCTGGAGCTGAGAAGACGATTGTGAGATAGTGCTAATTCCTAGAAGGTCGGCTGGTCACAAGATGAGATCTAGAAACTCCTAATTATTGTTGCGATTAAAAAGCAGGATAAGGATATAAAGTCCTGATCATCATCGGACCACTGCAAAAAGCATCCACAGGTGCCACAATATAAATGTCTTCTGATGCACACATAAATGTGATTTGAAATCTCCTCTTAGCAAAGGTGGAACCAATGAAGCAAGTTGCAGTGGAAAGTGCTGGCTCCAATCTGTTGGTGTAGGTAGATCTGATAGTGTAATTTATTCCAAATCAATACGAGTGTACATGAGCAACAAAATTAGGACAAGTACTAGCACACAAACACGTAATACTAACAATCCAAGGCATATGAAAACAAAAAATAACAAAAACAAAATTTAATCTGCAGTGCAACAAAGAGCAAAATGAGGGTTTATCCAAAACACCAAATGAAAGGGTAAATAATTATTAAAATCTGACCGGGGTTGGAAAGGTGGGGGAAATAGCAAGGCTAGAACAAGCCTCCACCCAAGAGCCCCAAGCTGTATTTATGTAAACGGGCAAGGGAGATTTACCCTCAAGAATGAAAATCTCACATGAGAAAAAAAAAAGGAAAAAAAAGGAATCAACCCAGGTAAAGCTCAGCACAAGAGCAACCGCAGTCACTTGTGCTTGCCAAGTTACCGCAACACTCATGGTAATTGGTAATGGAAAAAAAAACACAAGGTACCAATGGACGAAGGTCAACTTAAAGGTATTTGAAATTATTTAAACACCAGAAAAGTTGAAGAACGTTTCGAGAACCTCTGGAAGTGTTAATGATTTCAAAAACTGGAAAACTGCACCCTTGAAATGCACCTGGACCACATGATTGCGAATATGAGGAGGAAGAATGTTCCAAATAAAAGGAATTCGATAGCTCAAACTGATTTTGCCCCAATTTGTTCTGCACAGTGGAAGAATGCATTTCAAACCAGCAGCGCCCCGAGTACTACAACTACTGGAAGTCCCCATATGGGTGATATTAATACCAGGAATAACAATATTTGAATGAATAATGGAAAAAGATAACAGGAACAGACGAAGTATCACAAGTGGTATAAAGTTAAACAACCCAATGATGCAAATGCCTCTGCTGAAGAAGATAACCTATCTTTTTTCAATTTCAACTGGATGTGGATTCAACTGGATGTGGATGAATGAGGACTGATTGAATTGTTGTGAGGTTGGTTGT
The DNA here is from genome assembly GCA_030068105.1 of Sinentomon sp. SZTP_YWyxl. Classification (NCBI taxonomy): domain Eukaryota; kingdom Metazoa; phylum Arthropoda; class Protura; order Sinentomata; family Sinentomidae; genus Sinentomon; species Sinentomon sp. SZTP_YWyxl. The sequence continues at coordinate 12,271 of JASGXE010018566.1, forward strand.
TGATTTATTTGTCATTCATTGTTCAATGTGAATATTGTTAAAATTGCAAATCAAATTATAAAAAATGAATGAGCGAAAAAATAATGGGGCAAAACATGCTTAAATAAAATTCAAGCCCCTTAGAAAAAAAAAAAAAAATCTCTCCTCAATATAATTTTTACAATTGCTTTCTGTTTCTGGTAAAGTGATAACAGCCTCGACTTATAGTTTGAACCCCATGCCTCACAGCCATAAATTAATCGAGGATAAACTAGGCTCATGTATAACATGACAAGGGTGTCCAAAGGTAGGAAAGTGGAGGACCTAGCAAATAGGTACACCAAAGAACTCAAAGTGGCTCTCAAAGTATTGACCTGCGTGTCCCATGTCAAATTCTCATCTAACCAAATGCCCAGAAATTTCATGGATGAAGATTTCACAATTTCACGTCCATCAAATTGAATGGAACAAGCCAGACTCTCAATCAGGGGGCCTCTTTGAATGAGGATGGAAAATAACCATCTTAACCTTATCAATATTCAGCCCAAGTTTGTTAGCATTCAGCCATCCATAAGCCAAGTTCAAATCTGCCTGGAGGTGACCTAAGATATCATTTACATTAAAGGACGAGAAAAAAAGAGTGCTGTCATCAGCATATAACAATAGTGAACTGGCAAAAGAAACATTAAAAAAATCGTTAACATAAATAAGAAATAATAAAGGGCCCAATACAGAACCCTGAGGAACTCCACGACTGACGGGACGTTCCGAGGATATTGCTGTCCCAATTTTCACCACTTGTCTTCTGTCGCTCAAGTAGCTGTGAAAAAGTTTCAAAACATGACCACGTATCCCACAATTAAACAGTTTATCCAACAGGATTTCATGATCAACCATATCAAATGCTTTGGAAAGGTCCAATGCCAGCCCCCCAACGTATTTTCCCAAATTGAATGAGTTTAAAATTAGAGCAGAAATGGAACAAATAGCTTGTGTTGTCGAATATCCCTTCCTAAAGCCAAACTGAAGAGGATGTAGAAAATTAGTGTCTGAAAGAAAACTCCACAAACGAGCACAAATGATCTTTTCCACTAATTTATTTAATGTGGGGAGAATAGAAATCGGTCTATAATTCCCAACATCATTTTTTGCTCCTGATTTAAAAATTGGGGTGATTTTAGCAATTTTAAAAGCATAAGGGTAGTGTGCACTCACCACAATTAGATTGCAAATATGTAATAAGGGGTCAATTAAGACAGGCAAAAAAAGCTTGATATCCTTTCCTGAGAGTTCATTCATTGGACTTAATGACCCAGGTAAAGACTTGGCAGCATCCAAAACATCTTCCTTGCAGATGGGTGAAAAGAAAATAGATTGCATAGTCGGTGGAGAAAGATAAGTGCTAAAAGATGCAGAATGGACAGTGTTGCTAGGCCTTCCATCACAAGTGACAATCTCAGCAAAGTACCTATTGAACTCTTCCGCAATAACCATTGGATCTCTCAATTCAACATTTCCCTTTTTGAGATGACTGGTAGGAATTCCTGAGGAACGCACAGGCAAACCAACTGCTTCCTTCACCACATTCCAAATCTTTTTGCTATCCCCAGCAAGTTTCCCCAGAAGAGAAGTGTAGTAGCTACGCTTTGCCTGTCGCAAAAGAATAAGCAATTGGTTGCGATAAATCTTATATCTGGAATGAAGAGTGTGTAGCATTCCCATGCTGCATTCCCTTTATTAGGTAGGTAACATTCCCTTGTTCAGGTAGGTTTCTGTTGCCCGTTACCGAATTTGCTAGTACTAACTCGTCTTTTTTCACTTTCCTAGGAGGGAAGGGTTGGGCAATCTTGCAGAAGCCAAATTTAATCAGCCCATCTCAGCCTGAGTAGTGAGTACCTACCTACCTAGTCAACTTGATGATCACCAAGGGTGAAACAACTGTTTCTTTGAGTAACTTTATTTCCAAGACTTAGTGGTCTGCAGAAATGATTAATTCTGGAACAGAAGGCCAACCAAAATTCATGGTGATCACATACTGTTGGATAGTTTGAACTATGGGGTACCTACCTACGTTTCTGCTTTGAGAACATATCAGCACAGCAGGAGGCTCTTATGGCTCAATTTGTTTAGCTGCCAATGCAGTGGACAAAGGGAATTCAGATGGACACTTGGAACTCTCATGAGAAAACAATCAGCAGCAGGGTGTGGCAATTGGTGATTTGGTGATGAAACATTGTCATACGGAACTTTTCCAGTGATCAACTTAGCCTGTGATATTCGGTGACTAGTCATTTTCTCCATGCCATCTTCTTTTTACCAATGGTGCAATATTGTTTCTTCGAGGATTTTATTGTTTTATTTGTTGAGAGTTCATTCTTGTTTTAGTTGTTAAATGTTTCATTTCCTTGGCCTGAGAGCATTTTAGGTCTCTGTTGTCAAGCTAGCAAGGCTACATATGATGTTTTTTACCTTTTACCTTGAATAAAACTAGGTCCAGTCTGACTCACTCTAGATGAGATTTTTGGGTGATATCTTTAACATACCTAGGCACAGTGATTGATTTTGTGGCCTATTAGTTGTCATCTTGTGCAGTGAGTTACTGATGGAGCAATCGTTCATCTGAGGAATAACTTGCCTGCATATCATGGTAGATGTGTCTCAACAAAGGTTGGTGATTTCAACTTATATTTTGATAGGTGCCTTAAGCTCTTGAAAGTCCGAAGGCTGTTTTTCTCCCCCTGTGGTCTCTCTTCCGTTACAAGTGGCATTAGTCGGATTTTTCTTTGATTTAAAAAATAGGGAATCCCTAGTTCTTAAAGACTTTAAAGTCCACTAGTGATCCAAGGCTTTCTCGGAACTTTATATTTTGAATGTCGTTTTACAACTTTTGAGCAAGAGGACTTACAGTTCAACACAATGTTGGTAAAAAGATTTACGGCAGAGTCAGGATCAGTAGCTCTGTAAACAGAATCCCAATCGGCCCTTTGCAGCAACTGTCCAAGTTTAGTGTAATCACATTTTATGCTGAAAGGCAAGGATGCAGGATCATGAGATCCAGTAGGCTTATCAGCAGAACAAAACACCAAAGAAACAAATACAGCAAAATGGTCAGATATATCTAAACATATTGAGCCACAGTACTGAATATCAAAAAATAAGGACAAAGTTTTGCTCAGTATAATGTGATCAATAGTCGAACTACAGTTGACTGATACCCGCGTTGGGACATCAATCAATTGCTGAAGATTTGTTGTAGAAAGGACAGAAAAAAACTGGGTAAGATCCCGATTATTAGCAGGTTGTAGAAAATCAATATTTATGTCACCAAGTAAAATACATTCCCTGCCACCTGCAAATATTTCCAGACAAGCTGCTTCAATATAAGTACAAAATTCCCCAACAGGTGAAGATGGTGATCTGTACACAGCGCCTACAGCGCACTTCACAACACGAGATTTGCCCACTGGCATTGAGATTTCAAGCCACACAACCTCAACCTGGATTAGCCCACTTGGTTCACAGCAGTTTAATTTCACCGATCCTAGGGAGGAGAGAATATATGCAGCAACCCCACCAAACCTGGAACCTGTCCTCACACAGCAGTGAGCATCATAACCTGGGATTTCAAAATGTGACAATTCAGCTGCACTCTCCAAATGTATTTCAGTGAATACCATAATGTGGGGAGTTTGAGGTGAGCGTTGTAAAAATATTAATAGTTCATCGAAATGTTTCCGTATGCTCCGAATATTTAGCTCAAGAATAAGAAGCCCAGAGGCTGAAATAGGCAAAGAGCAGTAACCATTAACACTAAACGATGAACAACGTGCAGAGAAATGTGGCAAATCCAAAGACTGAATAGGCATCATACTTTACAACTAACAGCAATAAGCACTGAAAACCAATCAACCTAAATGTTACTCACAACTCATCAGTTTCTTCAAGTCCTCCTCAGACGAGATTGCAAATATTGGAGCACCCTCTTCACGACGAAGCAAGATTCTGCCGTTTTTGACCCAAAGGAACTTGAAGCTCTGGGCCTTCCGAAATGCCAAACAACGGTTGAATAAGTTCCTTTTGTCCGGGTAGAGATGCTCGCCAATAAAGATTTGCGTCTCCACCTGATCCATACCAAGTTTCGCAGTTGTAAGTTTCTTGACCTTTGACGAAGAGATGAAAATGTCTCGAACTGATCGCCGAGTGAACTTCACAACACAAGGACGTGGACCATTGCCACGTGTCGGAGTCGATGAACCGTGCTTATATCAGCAACTGTAACAGCCACATCTAGAGCTTTTCCCAACGACAGGACCACATTGTTCAGATCTTCTTCCTCGGATTCAGGCAACCCTCTGATCAAAATGTTGTCACGATACAGATAATCATCATGAGCTTGAACTAACTTCTCCAGATTGTTGATCTTCACTTTGAGCTCCTTGTTCTCCGCCATGACTCCATCCTGACACTTCTCAACATTTACCAATCGAGCAGAAATTGTATCTAACTTTCCAATCGCCTCTTGAAATTGGGCACTCATGAAAATCACTGACCTTATCAGTTCTGGTAAATCTTCTTGTCCAGAGAGTGACAAATTAAACGGAGGAGCACTGACCCTGACAGGCTGATACTGTGAAAGCTGTTGCACCGTTGGATAATTTGCCGCCCCAGATCTCATCACAGGAGCAATACCACCAGCTGCAGAACCCGGCGAGCAGGAACCAGCAGAAACATCAGATGACATAGAGGATTTCTTACTAGCCCGACCTGGTGCAGAGGTGCCAGATTCACAGCAAGCTTTGCAAGACCAAGGCTTGTCATTTCCAGAAAGGTCTTGGAATTTGGAGTCTGATAATCCAGAACAGTTTTTGTGATACCAGTGCTGGCACTCTGAACACTGAATACACGGTTGACGATCACTATCCCGAATCTGTCCTTTGCATGATCCACAGAAGAACTTCTGATCTTTATTCTTGGCAGGCATTTCCAAAAAACAATTTCTAGCAAGGCCAACCGAAAATGGGCCAAAAGGATCTTGAAAAAGGCTTGAATTACTTGACCTGTCAGTAAACCTAAGGACCTAGGTAAAGAAAGAGACACGATCTCCCGTGCCTCAAAAGAAACAATGTTTCACCTGTGAGGTGTGATTCCTGCCTAGCCTAGGCTAAAAAGAATTGATGGACTGCACCAACCCGGCAGCAACTCTAGATGCGCCATTCGCTGAGTAGTGCAGGACATCACTAGAAATTGCAGAAGCCTGTTGGACCCTCAAGTCGAGGAAATTGACATTTACAAGGTTCTGACAAAAGGTCTGAAGTGAGTCGTTCAGTTTTGCGATTTTGTCAGAAAGCCCAGCCTTTCCAGGCCTCGGCGGGATGGAACAAATATTAATTGCCGCCGAGGTACCAGGACAAGATAAGCTTAAAGTGGCATTCAGATCTCCAATTAGGCGGGAAAAAGTGAGGAACACATCTGCAACAGAATGGTGTTGCACATCCAGTTCCCCGATGACAACATAATAAGTGCCTTGCGCCTGCCAGAGAGGCAGCCCAAACAATTCCGGAAGAGTAAGAAGGCGCCTGGAATCGTGAGACCCCTCCATCTCGTAAAACGCTGGCAAGCAGCAATTCCGGAGAAGGATGGATAAAGACGCCGGAGGTTGGATTACCAATTGAGATAACTACGTGGTCATCACAACTGGCAGGGTTTAATGCCACTGATGGTGGCGAAACGGGAGCCAGAATGGTGTTCCAGGTCCACCTCCACCAGGATGGGAAGCCGGACCAACATCACCAGATCCAGAAGCCACCGGCTCACAACCATTTCTGCTGCTGCAATCACCATGATCCTTTGCAACACTGGGCAAATTAACCATGTACTGGCAAGAAAGGCCTCCAATTTTGCAATTCTCCCCTGCAAATCCTTAAATCACTTCAGCCTGGGTGCAGAACTTGCAGAGAAACGGAGAACTCCCAGCATCAGAAAAAGAGCAGGAAAGGCCAGACGAATCAAATGGGACCCAATCCCAGACACACGAAATAATGTCTGGGAAATGGAATTCCAAAATGTTATGATGGGAATCACACCTCTCTTGATTTACCAAGAGGTAAATAAGGTACCTAACACTTCCAATTCTTACTTGTCAAATTTTATTTTATTTAGGCATCTCTCTTTTCGGGCAGAGATTCCCTCTCTTCTGGTAGGTGCCTTGACCAGGAAGTGCCCAAGTGCCCTTGGTTAACCTGAATCTTCTTTTGCTGTTCAAATACACATGTGATCTTGTTGCCGAAATAAATACAAAATGCCAGGGTAAGTAATTTCCTAATATATTTTTGCACTGCATTGGGAGGTAAGCTTCTTGGTTGCAAATGTAATCGTTTCAATTGAAGTCAATGTCAAAAATTTAATTCACAACTTCGGAGTAGCATTAATCTGGAGTTGATTTCCACACCGCATATGTGTTTGTGAAATAGGTATTAAAATGTATGAATGTTGTTTGTGCAATATTCAAATGCATCGATTCTGTTTGTGCATTCCAATGCATCACCTGATGCACAATTCCCCTTTGGCTACACGTAATCTGTATTCCGAGACCACTCTCTTGCAGCAATTATTGCTCGGCAGGGCAGACTTCCCTTTCAAATGGTGTTCTCAGTTGCAGTTATCAAGCAACAGGCACCAGTTTCTTCAAAAGCACTTCTTAGTTTGCCAGATTCCAACCTGAGGATTCCAGCCCACATTGTCTGCCTCTTTTTCAACTGTCCCTTAAAGGATATTTTGTCATCAACATGATTAACATGGTCACAGGAAGTGGTAATGTACGAGTTATATGTGTGTACCTACCAAAGTAAACAAATGTACTCAAGTGTAAACCAGGGTTGGGTTTTGGCCGGCAAAAATTGGTTTTGTCCGAGCCGGTGGACAAAACTGGTTAAAACCGGCCAAAACTGGTTAAAACTCCAAAACCAGCTAAAACTGCCAAGACTGAACAAATCATCTTCATTCACGGAAAGTCGGGAAGGTCACAATGCATTATAAGCCCACTCGATTTCAAATTTTCTCTGTGCACACCGAAAAAAAAATATTCGCAAAGTTGCCTAATGGTACCACCAATGAGAAACATAGGCCTAGTTAATAAAACGAAGAAACACAGTTAATAACAGAGAAGCAGAGACTGCTAATGCTAACCATTCGTAAATTTAGGTACCTACCTACAAGTGCTGTTTTGCCCCCAACAGATTGAGCTTTATTAGGCACAAATATACAGATCCTTGAACATTGTTGTGCGGAGACTGCACACTGCAGTTGTAAAACCATACCGACCACTCTGACACAGCTTCGAACCACCAACCACAATATGGTTGTCCATAGGCCTTTTAGGATAGCACTAACGGTGGTCCCTGAAAACCGGACAGCCGGACAGGACCACCGGACCGACCCGGACGGGTTAGGTTAGGTTAGATCAGGTTAGGATAGTCCATCCTAACCTAACCTGTCCGGGTCGGTCCGGCAGTCCTTTCTGCCTGTCCGGCAGTCCTGTCCGGCTGTCCGGTTTTCAGGGACCACCAGCACTAACAGTGCATATTGTGTGAATCAGCACTTTTAATAATTCAAGCTGTTTTCTCTCGACACCGTTTTTTCTGAAGATTTGCAATTAAATTTCCGTGTTCCTTGTACTTTCAATACTCATATTGTTTCCCTTTCCGTCATTTGGCCTATCGTATTTAGATACTATTAAAGTATCACAAAATGCAGATTTTTTTTGGGTAAGGACAGATATTTGTGAAAGCTGATGAATCCTATGACAAAGATAAACAATAATTGCAAAATTCTCTGCACCAAACCTCACTCTTTTTCAGTTTTGACCAGTTTTGTCCGGTTTTAACCAGTTTTGACCGGTTGAAACAGTTTTGTCCAGACCGGTTAAAACCAGTGGTTAAAACCGGGACCAACCCTGGTGTAAACAAATGTAATCAAGTGTAATAAATTAACCAAATAGGCCCAAGGTGCTGTGAATGTGATGAGCTTAACTAACGCAAGATTTTCGCCTTTCTGTGATTGCAGGGTGACCAAGATTAATTTTGGCGAGTCATTTTGTGTGAGGTGTGGTGACGGATTTGAAGCAAACGAGAAAATCGTCAACTCCAATGGAGAACTATGGCATCCACAATGCTTCGTGTAAGATATTCAGTTTGTTTAATACCTACCAACATATTCAGTTTGTTTAATACCTACCTAACTACAGCATCCGGCACCTAAGTCTGGACATAGCCTACGCTGGATAACACGAAATGTGTTGATTTTTTCGTCATTTTTGCATGCTATTCCACATGCTGCTGATTTTTTTTTTGCATTTTATGCCCAGGTCTTTCTCAGTGGTCGAAACTTTATTTTGTTTTGTGTTTATCGTATCTGGACCTGGTCATAGAGTGTGCAAATAAATATTTTGTGTGAAAGTCAGTTTTGGGGCAAATCATTTGACTGCTAAAACAAACAAAACGAACCACCTGCAGCTCCGCAGTCAGTAGGTATACCTAAGTACAAGTTTTCTAGGCTTGGTCAGCTGGAATCAATCATTCTTTTTTGTTTTTTTAACATCAGGCAAATTCATATTTGGACAATTCTGTTGTTTTGAAACCCTGTGATAGGTGCTCATTCAGAACAATACCTACCTCTTTTGTTTGCAGGTGCTTTGTGAAGTTATCCAAAAGCTAGATAGGGTTCCTTTTGCTCATTTTCTTTCTATGCATTTGCTTCAAGGGAATTTAAATCACCGTGGTGCAGATTTGCCTCTTTTGTTTTGAATTGCTTCTTTTTTTCTCCTTCAAAAATTGCAGCTGTGCACAGTGCTTCCATCCGTTTCCGAATGGTGTATTTTACGAGTTTGAAGGTCGGAAGTACTGCGAGCATGATTTCCATGTTCTCTTTGCACCATGCTGTGGCAAATGTGGTGAGTGTAATGTCTTGGTTGATATATGAATGCAGTAGGTGAATTTTTTATCAACGACGGAATGGCACAATTTTTTAAGTTGATGGATAATTCTAATTGAATCAACCCTCACTGGAGAGAAAGAAACTCACTTGACGATTTGTTCTCCAATTTTGGACAGCTGAGCTGACGTTTCGGAGGCATCCCGCTCTCCGTTGACGAAGCCAACTAATGAATCGACGAAACAGATGACAGTTGAAACTCCATGGTCATGGAGTTTCAACTGTCGTCTGCTTCGTCGATACATTAGTTGGCTTCGTCAACGGAGAGGGGATGCCTCCGAA
>JASGXE010018573.1:0-30500 GCA_030068105.1 Sinentomon sp. SZTP_YWyxl
TTCAATTAAAGTCACATTTCCCTCTGACTTTTGACTGGTAGTTTTCTGCTTCTGTTGGATCAGAATTTGAGTAATTTCCACAAAGAAAGAAAAAATGGTTCAACAGGTCGTTTTCTACTTCTGTGGATCAGAATGTCAGTCAGTTCAACAAAGAAAAAAATGGTTCATTTCCACCAGAAAAAAATCCAGGACTCCAGGACGGACATATCAAAATCCAAGACTTCCAGGACAAAATAAAAATCCAGGCATTCCAGGACTTTCCATGACGGGTGGGAACCCTGTGAGAAATACGTTGGTACAGGAATACTGTTACTGAAATAGGTACCTGGAATTCACAAAAATCCGAACAACAATGACCAACCTCTCAGCGGCATCCCTGCAATTTGGACAACTGCATGACACCCTTTCCTGCTTAAACTTGAATCCGGCAAGGAGATCTTTGACACTTGGACTCAAGTCGCAAAGGAGGCCAGGTCTATCGAAGGCAAGATTGAAGAGTGTGATATTTTCATCGCCATTTTTTGATGTGGTTGGTGCATTATCCACCTTGGTTGGGATCTTCTCTATAGCAATAATTATTGTAATGTAAAAGATAAAAGATAACAGGAACATATTAATAAATGTCGTGAAATCGGTCAACTGATGCAGGCACCTATCAATAATTATTTCTCCCATGCAAAAGTCATGTTTATTTAGATGTTTTTTTTTTTCACCAAATTTTTGGACGTGAAAATACAGTGTCTTTCAAAAGTCTCTTGAGAACTACGGATGAGTGCCTTGCAGCTTTGAGGCTATTACAGGTGCTTGGATGTCACAGTTCTTTCAATTTGTGTGCAGTGCTGGTGATGCAATGGCACGATGCAATCTGGATCTGAAAAACATGGAAATGTCAATGCAAGAAAGAACTGAAATTGGCAGGAGTTGTCAAGATACTTTTTAAAGACGCTGTACAGCTAATTCCTTTGAAATTGCCCAGTAGCATTTGGTAATGTGCATTTTTATGTGGGAAAAAGTGGCCACAAGACCTACCCAGCATGCAGCAAGTTGCAAGCAGCACAGCAAGCACCAAATTGAGGTAGCATAGCAAGCAGCAAGTTGCACAGCAACCACCATAGCATAGCACGCAGCAAGTAGCATAGCAAGCAGCAAGTAGCATTGTTAGCATAACGTTGCAAGCAGCATAGCATACAGAATAGCAAGCAGTAAGTTGCAGGCAGCATAGCAAGTTGCAAGTTGCGAGTTGTAGTTGCCATATGATTGAAGATAGTGGTCGTAAGAAGAGAAAGTTGGAATCACAGTAAACTAGAATCACAGCAAACCAGAGAGAGCTAGAATCACTATTCAAAACACCAAACTTTTCAGAAAGTTTTCGGAGACTTTGAGGCATTTGAAAGTTGGAAGACTGCAGGAGATGATGGGATCTCGGCAGAGGACCAATTTTTATTTCTGTTCAAAATGCCAAACTTTTTCAAAAGTTTTCAAAGAGTGTGAGCTGTGAGGCATTTGAAAGTTGTAAAAGCTGCAGCGGAAGATGGGATTTTGGCGGAGGATCATGGGACTCCTGTTCGTATTTCATCACCCTCCACAATCCACATCCAAATATCGTGCTTATCAACTTAGGTCAAAATTAAAAGTGTTGTGTGTCGTCCCAGTCCCATGAACCCCAAGCACAAAAATTGAGCAAAAAATCTCATCATTGCAGTCTGCGACCAAATCAAATCAAGGAAAAACAGGCTCAGAAAATTGTAGTTTCTCATCGTTTTAAAACCCACGTTTTTTGCATCCCTGCAGCCTGTAAACCGATTCCAGTTGCTATTTTTGAAAAACAAGGAAAAACATGATAGCTTAGACGAATAATGGAATATTTTGGCAGATTTTTAGTATGCTCGGGGGTATTTTCTGTTGATGCAATACGGAGGGCATTCAGAAAGTTTTGAGCCTGAAATGGAATGATGCACTTTTCGGTCATTTTGATGCCTTGGCATCAAAATTTGATTCATTATAGAAATGTATAAGAATTTTCAGGTTGATGGATTGTTGATTTTTTATATGGCCATTTCAGAACGACCTGCACAAAAGCCAGAAACAGACAAAACTGGTGAATGTGAAAAACATATGTTTCGTCGAAGGTGCATTTTTGGTCGAATTTCAAAACTGCAATTGGTGTTGCAAACTTTTGAACACACATGGAAAGTGGGGAGAATAAAATTCTAGATGATCATCCTTTGGTCAGTGATGGGTGCAAAGGCAAGATTCAACTTCGACCATTGACCAACAATGCACCTTTGATCAAACTGATGTTTTTCACATTCACCAGTTTTGTCTGTTTCTGACTTTTGTGCAGATCTTTTTGAAATGGCGAGAAAATAAAAAATCAACGATGGAACAACCTGAAAATTTTTAGACATTTCTATAATGAACCAAATTTTGATACCAAGGCATCAAAATCACCAAGAAGTGCATCATTCTATCTCAGGCTCAAAACTTTCTGAATGCCCTCCGTAGTGCACAAATTACCTTTTTGCATTGTTCTCTGAGGTAGAATCACAGAAACAATAACGACTCCATTAACACAAGTACCTACCAACACTGGATCCTATAGGAGTCATTATTATTTCTGTGACTGTACAACAATGCTTTTTAGATGGAAATCTCATGGATTAGAATTTATGCCATGTGAAGGGATCCTCCCCCCACATGCTCATGGAAATCCCCAGGAAAAGCTCAGACTCCCAGGCTGTGGCTTCGCTCTTTCAGTAGTGAGCGTTTTTTCGAGAGATTCCCTCAGTCAAACTTCATCGGGAAGTGAAACAAGATGTCAACAATAAGAAATATCAATGATGGTCAAACCATCTCCAGATCCAAGAGATCCAACCAAACCCACCAAAGAATAGTGATTGCAAATTAGGATTCAGTGTTCATCAGGCTTTCACCCAAGGGTTCGCTCTCTCAATGGGAAACAGGAAATTGAACGTGCCAAGGAAGATGCCAGGATTTACCTCAACCTAAATCCAAACTGCAGAAAGAAACCTCATTTCAAGAAACAGCCACTGGCCCAAAATTTATTATACAACTAGGTAATCAAGGCACCATGTGAACCAGCAACAACAAATTAACAATTTCTAAACACTGGAAATTAACAACATGATAAAAGGAAGTAAACCTTTCGAGGGCCCAAACACACAATTCTCACACAATATAATAAAACAATTTAAACACATTAAAAACAAACCTCCAAGGAAACAGTGACTAAGAGAAAGACCGGCTATAGCAATCTTAAAACTACCTGAGTGGGTGCACCCTGCAAAGACCTGCCATAGGGCTGACAACTGACAACATCACTCCTACTGGCCAGAGATTTTCCAACGAAAACATGTGCTTGCACGTGGGATGGGATACGGAGATAGTATGTCACAGGGAGATGACTAGATGTTGGGACGGGAAGCAGTCTGTTGATACCATCACAGCCATATTCAAGTGAGGCACACCGGCCTGCGGCTGCTGACTAGGTTGAACTCTCGACATCTGGTGGAAGTGGCAACTGTCCATTCACCCAACTCAAGCCAACTTCTAGTCGGACATCAATGATGACTTTCAGACTTTGGTCCAGCCCAATTGTCAAAGTTCAGTTTGTGGCTAGTGGGCACATCATCTGTTGTGGCTACTCCAGATAGCAGATTGGTAATTGCATTTACTCAATGGAAGCAGCAATTCACCATTGCACAAAGTTCGAGAATGACATCATCTCAAAGAAACTGTAATTTCATCAAGATTCAAGAAGGTTGACTTGCTGGCCATTGAGCTCTGTATTTAGCTATTTGACCCATCCCAAAGAAACTTCAGATTGATCTCAAGGAAACAACTGTTTCACCAAGCAGACAGCATTCATAATTATTATTGTTTCACCCTCCTCAAGAAACATGTCGTTTCTCCCACCTAAAACAAGTAGGAAGATAGAAATAAATGTTTGTGTTAGCCTACCTACATCATTGAAATCAGCAAATGGAATCCACAAATGAATTCCCATTCTGAATGGAATTAACCTACCAAGTTCACAGTGTCCTACTCATTGCTGTAGCGATTTGCTATCATGACCAGAACCAAATGAGAGCATATCGCTTCACATGTCACTTTTCAATGGTTTGTCATGCAGACATACAGTTTGTCATGCAGGCATGCACAGCTGACCTGAATTTGCATGAATGTCATCCGAATCAGGCTGCAAAGGATCTATCATTGTTTCAGCACAGTTTTCATCAACTTCCAACTTGAAACTTCCTTCTTCGACTTCCTTAAATGGATCGACCACATCCCTGCTGACATCGTCCAGCAGCGCGGTAGCATCTTCTCCGAGGAGTCCTGGCTCCAGCTTTATTTCACTATCAATGTCGAGAGGATTCTCCAATAAACATTCGACATTGGCAGTCTTGGGCTGATTTGAAAATGTCACTCTTTCATCTCTGAAGAGGTCTGCTTCTTCCAATTTTACACACACATCAAACTCCTGCTTCATGTCCGGATCACATAAACATGAAGTGCTATACTCTGGCATGATATTACAAGGCCCCGACATTGTCTTGGCATTTCACACATCCGTTCTGTTGGTGAATAACAAACCTACTCAGCACATGAAGTGTTCAGTGTTCTTTGACTCACTGGGCTTGACGCAGACAGGTTTGATATCTGAAGAGTTTTCACATTCATTTCACACCTTCAAGACAGCGAATAAAGAAACAACATTTGATCAGCAGAGCTAGGTACACATAACAGGAATCAAAAAAATTGAATCAGATGTGGACATCTGATGAATTTTTTGATGTGCCAATGACCAATTGGGGCGTGACGTTTTGGGGGTAAGCACCCTCGTTGACCAACGATGAACTCAACAAGCAGTGCCCCCTATAGATAAAGCCATCGCACGGAAATGTCATCAATAAATAGAAGACGGACTGGAAGAGGAAAAGACGCCAGTGAACGGCGGGTCGTGGTGCGCCGGCCACGGAAAATAAATTTCTCTTGAACCGATTCACGGAATTTGATAGAATCTTTTGTGCTGGAAAGTTGAAAAATGTGTGATTTTGGACGTGCTTAACAGTCCCGAACTTTTCGCTGATAAAATTCTGAAAAAATTTCAGGTGCAAAAGTGTCCACAGGGCTCGTACGAGGTACAGAGCAAAAAAAGTACCTAACAAAAGTAACTTTTAGCCATTTCAAAAGTAACCAAAAAGTAACCTAAAAGTAACCAAAAAGTAACCAGTTTCAGGTTTGAAGTTGAACATTTCACAAAGAAAATTGTTTCCTTCAGATTAATTTTTCATGTTGAAAATATTTAAGAAAAGTAATTATACTCAGCCCAGAAATATAGAAAAATTCTTGTGCAACCCGAAAATATAGGGAAAAATATGGAATATAATTATGCAAACGCATTGAATTTGCTAGAATCAATATTTCATTACCAACAAGCTAATACGTGAATAAAACAAATATAATGAACTGCGGAACAGTTGAAACAGCGACAAATAAATTTTTTATTATTACTCTGATTTGCTATTCTTTTTTGCAGACCTTAGCAAAAACCTCATCCTTGTTATCCTTATCATTGTTGCCTTTCGTTTGTCAACCTTTTTCTGCAGACTGTTTGCCTTTTATCAAGCTCATCCTCTTCTTTGAATTTGTCATTCGTAGCAGAAAGCAATGAGAGAGCAAGTTCGACTTCTTTAATATTGTTGCTGTTGACTGCAGTGAGTTTTCAACAGAGCACAGGCTTTGGGTGCCGCGTAATCAAATGGGGTCCAAATTCAATAATTTTGGTATTCTTGGAAAGCTGAAAGCTGCCTCTACAACTCTTCCACAGGTCGAAACCATGTTACAATGGAAAACATCACGCAATCTTTGAAAATGTGAGGCGGGAACCCGGAATTTTATCACATCAAAACTTGGGCACTTTTGTACCTCAATTTTTTTTCAGAATTTTAGCAGCGAAAGTTTGGGATTGTTATACACGTCTAAAATTGCACACTGTTTAGCTTTCTGATGTGAAAAGTTCCATCAAAATCCGTCATCTGGTTCAAGAGAAAATCAACTTTCTTTGGGCTGACTACCGAGATCCGCTGTTCACTCCTTTGTCTTTTCCTCTTTTCTTCCATCTTTTATTTCAAAAATGAATGACGTTACATGGTTTCGTGCGACGGCTTTATTTACAGGGTGTGGCAAAAGTAACCGAACACCTGAATCTTTCATGCCAACAGGTGCCCTGAATTGTGGCCGGTGCCTGTTAGCCCAGAAACGCCATGAGATGTGCTTCCTTATTCCGATAGCAAACGTCAAACGACCAGAGAGATCAAAGAATTTTAACGTGTCTCTTCCGGTGTCGCTAAACGAGATGGCGGTCTTGTTCTGCCCATTTATTAGGCTTGCAAATTAGAGTAAGCTAGGTTGGTTAGTTTGGGTTAGGTTGGGCTTGGTTTAGCTAAGTTAGGTTTGGCTAACATAACCCAAACTGGAGCGAGGGAGGGATGGACCGTCCAACACCTGTATTAGACACCAACCCACCTTCACAAACAACTCCACACCAACAGCCTCCATTTGAGCACCTGTCAAACGCCAGAGCCAGCCATACGATAACCGTTGCCACACAAGGAAACCCACCACAATGTGCCAGTGTTTTGGGTTGACAGGTTCCGGCATGCCACAACTCCTGGTGGCGGTTGAACATTGGTGAAGCAGGTGTTCGGTTACTTTTGCCACACCCTGTATAGGAGGCACTGACTCAAGATAGCATCGCTGACCGCTGCTGCAAAGGGCTGGGAAATTCTTTTGTGATGCCGTGCGCAGAGCACACTACGTGTATGAACATGGCTGATTGGAATGTACCACACAGCACAGATATAGCAAAGTGAAGGAGTGTGTGATATCAAAGTGGGGACCGAAGAACGCTGGTCTGAAAGAAATTTCATGCTTCAACTTGAGTTTAGTGATCTGAAGATCTGCATGATATCAAGTTAGTAAAAACAGGATGGCCCGTAAATAAACCACCGAAATTTCAGAATAGATTCCCCACGACCATACAAATCGAAATTAATCAGTGGAAAAAAAGTGATCCGACCCCCCACTACTGAGTTATGCCCCCCCAAAACCACCCAAAATGGACCCTTTTGGGATATTCATGGTGGAGGTTAGATTTCACCATAGAGAAGTCAAATTTTCAGGACATGTACTTTGGAACAAGGAAAACAAAAAATGTTCAGTAACAAAATATGCTCCGAGCCCCAATTTCCACGCCGTGGACCCCCCAAAATCCAAAAAAGCCCGATTTGGGATTGCTTTGGGGTAATTGAGATATGGCGATTATGGGTCGTCGCATAAAAGCCATATTTTGAAGGCGGATTGCTAAGGGCTCATTGAACAAAAAATGTTCAGTAAAAAAAAGTCCTGGGACCCACCATTTCCACACAGGAGCCACTCAAAAACTTCTATTCTCTTCTATTTTATTCCCCCTTTTCACAAAAATAATGTGGGTAGGTACTTAAAAATAATGTGGGTACTTATAATGTGGGAACAAAATAATGTGGGTACTTACAAACTTATAAATAATGTGGGTACTTATAAATAAAAATAATGTGGGTACTTAACATGTTATAGGACAGGAAGGCAGGTAAGTAACAGATGAAGACCATGCAAGAAATTTCAGTTAATATCATTTTCAGAGTGCTCCTAACAGTTTCTTTTATGAAACGTGATGATTGCCAAGAAGTCAACCAGGCATTTACCAGAAAAAACAAAATGGATGACTTGGAATGTCGCAGAATATTTGGCAGATGAAAACACCAAACCCTACCAATCATATAAATGGGCAAATTTAGTGATCATTTAAGCCCTTGGTTTAAAAATTGGTACCATCGGGTAGTAAAATTCCTTGACAAAAATAAAAGAAAAATTGGAGGGACAAGAGTTGGTGCTGAAGGAGAGAAATTTTCAGCCAGCAGGCAGCAGGCAATCTTGTTTTCCTGCTCAGCCCATCACAAAATGAGAAAAAAACTATATTCGTACCTGACTCTACCTACCTAAGAAAATACCTAACTACTCATGCTTTACGATCCAAAGGCATAGATTGCCTCGTTTGGACCAACTGGGAAAACAAAATCAAGCGTGAAACACCCACATCAAAAACAAAGCTGTTCCACTGAGCAAGGGGGAGACCTTGCTGGTTATCTAAGCAAAATGAAATAGATATCTTGATACGGTCTTTTCTTACCAACATGGTGAAAAAATGACCAGTTCCAGGAACACAAAACTCTTTCTCTTCTACAGGGGGTCGATTGATGTCAAAGAAAAAAGAAAGGAGACAGCTTCCAAAGCAAAAGGTGGTACCTATTTCCCACAAAAAACAGGAGGGATTTTCCATAAAAAATATGAGATACTTTCCAAAAACAGAGAATTTGGGTTTAAAAAGGAATTTTTTTCTTGACGACTAAATGAGAAATATTAAAGAAAAATAAGAGACAAGAGAATTTCCACTTGTTTTTCCAGGAGAAATGTCAAGGCTACTTTCGTCGTTTGGAAAAAAATAATGGAAAACATAAAAAATTGATTGCAAAGGAGAAAGAAGAAGGAGAAGAAGGGACAAGAAGGAGAAGAAGTGTGACGGACACTTACCTCAAACCACTAGATCTTCCTGCTTCCTCTTCCTCTGGTCTTGATCGTCTGATATGACCTTTTTTGACACACTAACAATACTTCAGTGACCCTCTGAACAGGCTTTAAACCCTAACCCTGCAGCCTTGAGGGATCTCCCTGCAAATTCAGAATGCTTCCTGTGGTTCCTAAATTTTAATAAAAAAAATATATATAAAAGAGACAAGAGAATTATTAATGACAAACTTTTCCTTGTTCAAGGATTACAAAATAAACACAGGTCAAAGGACTACAATCACTTTGCTGGCTCACTTCCTCCAAGCCAGATCCACTTCACTTCTCATGGGAATTCAACGTTCAAAGAAACAAAAGCGTATTTCTGGACTAGGTGTCTCATTCACTGATTCGATCCTCCCACAGGTGACAGGGCTTCTCCATAGTCTTTGAACCATGAACTATCTCTGCCCTCGATTCTCCTCCACGTTGGATAGGGACTCTCCTCCACAAAGGATAGGGTCTTTAATCTGCTTTCCGAACTAAAACCTTCTAGTGTCTTTTCTTGAAGACAACAACCGCCACCTTTCACTGATTTCTTCCCAATCAAATTCAACAAAGCTCCAATCAGTTTCTCCAACAGAACCTGCTCGTCACCCTCAGTTTGGTGAATCCATCTCTTCACCCTCAGTTGGTGAAACCTTCTCTTCACCCTCAATTGGTGAATCCACTTCTCACCTGCCACATCTCTTGGCAGCTACCAAAACCTGTACGACCCCCCTCCCACCTAGAGGAATTGAAAGAAGAAAGAAATTAGCACATTCAACATGCCTACCGTTACAGAAGAGGAAGAAGGAGAAGGAAGGAGAAGAAGAGGGGACAAGACATAGAGAAGACAAGGAGAAGAAGGGACAGAATACGACAAGTAAAAATTCCCCAGTCAGACCTCATCATATCTCAGGTCAAGTAGAATGACAGTACTCGTATTTCGTTGTGTCGATTGTGTAGGTACCTACGACTGGTGAGAATTTTCCACAGTTCCATTGACCTCGTGAAAAAAATAATGCCGGTTGAAGAATGCCAATTGTCTCCATGTCAACTCCCTTAAGGGAAATTGCTCTCCAAGTTCCCTCCTCACCGAGACATTCCTGCTCACATTTGCAAGGAACGTGACGTCAGGTTTGCAAAAATTCGGGAGCACGGGACGCATGAAAGCCGATCGGGATTGAAATGGGCTGGCCTGGCGAGCAAAAAATTTTTTTTCCATTTTTCGATTTTCAATTAGGACCTAATGTGACGGCGGGCAAAAAACTTCCGATTTTCGACCGGGAACAAAATGGCCGGGCGAGCAACAAGATCAAACAGCTGCTCCACCTTTGATTGCACAAAGGTGGAGCAGCTGACCACATACAAGCTAGACGAGCGTATGAGCTATTCAGGGCGGGGTGGAACCCAAGAGGATTTGGAGTTAAAAGCACTCAGGCTACTCGGCATAAAAAATTAAAAGGCTATTCCAGACTTAACTTTGTAATGGGCTATCAACAAGATGCACCTTTCAACATCTCACTAGAAAATTTAGGTAGCAATATGTTAAAATAGTGACAATGTGATGAATACATCTAACAGGCACTCTTACACACATTCACATTACAAATGAAATAAAAAGGATTCTTCTTATTTGGCGAGAGTGATACCTGAACCCATATTACCTGCAGACGCTCGTTTGCCCTGGTTAAACATGCTCATTGAAGATGAGTTCCACAGGCGGATGACAACACAAATCTCCAACCTCAAACATGGATTCCATAAGTTGCCGTCATGTGACCAACCTCAATGAACCGGGGAATGAAACTTTCACCAAACAATGACCCGCTTATTCTTTTGCCTCAGATCTTTCCTGGATAATCCTAATCTTCCAATTGTGAGTGAGATCTCAATCGTTCACCCAACACGTCCAGTCAAGATCAAGTACTCATTCAGCCATGTCGAGCCAACAGGATCATAGCTAGAAAAGAGAGCCGGTTTTGTAGCACGTAACTGCAAGCTAAGAAAAAGGAAGAGCAAGAGACTCAAAAAATACCTACCAATTAATGGCTCAAACATTTCCATTGCTAAATTTCAACCAGCTTGAACATAAAGGTACAAGAAAACAGATTTGGTATCTTGCTCTCTCATCGTGCACATTTCCACACCTCAAGTCATAAAAATCAAATTTTCTTGTTCTTTAAAATATAAATGTCAGGTGCCTATATCTTCTCAGTATTGGAAGGCCACCACAAGATGCAAGAAACTTGAACATGGGATAACGAAATGAGAAGATGGAAGCCCGAATACACCATGATGAAACAGCTGAAGTGCGCCAAGGAAACTAATAGGTAAGGAAATTCACGAAATAGCCCACCTGAAAATCATATGCCAATTCGCGTTGAATACCATGTTTTATGATGCTAATAAAGGTTGTTGACGCAAACTACCCAATAATTTCTTTCTCATTCGCCCATGCCTTTCTCACTGTGCTTGCCTCATCTGACATTGGGCCACTTTCAGCCAAACAAGAAATCCCTACACAAATGGACATCTTAACCGACTCAGGACTGTGCAAACAAAAAGTCCTCCAACATCAACAAGAAATTAGTCTAATTCATCAGTTGAGAGCAAAATGAAGGAAATAATGCTGTTTACATTTCTGAGCAAAAATATCAATTGACATAATCAACTCTCAGAAATCAGGAAAAAATAATTAGGGAAATGCACTATCTTGCAGAAACCCTGCTATAAACGTATAACATCCTCATGTAGACAACAGCTTGATACCTTCCTGCCTGATAATGCCACAGTGAAACAATGCTCTCCCACTCTTTCTGATGATGAAGCTCAATGTGGTACCTACAGTTCCTGCACAAAATGCCAGGATCGAATGTCACCCAAAACATGCGCTTTTCAGAATGCGAGCCAGGATTCGGAGACAAAATTATTTAATCTGAGCACTCACCCCGAGCCTTGAAAGCTGGGCAGTGGGCAAGAGGAAAAGTCAACAATGCAGAAGATGCATCAATGCAGCAAAAATAATAATATCGTTGAAGGCTGAATGAGCAATGATTTGCAATGTATAGCCAAGCTCAGCAGAACAGCTGAAATGTTAAGTATAATTCCTGTTTCAAAAGAAAATAATATTGGTATACTGCAATTAACCAACACAGTGCAAATCAGTGGTGCTTCCACTTCCCAGGCTGTCACCGCCAGGAATGACAAAACCACAACAAGGAAATGGATTGACTCAGGAAACCCCAATTCGGAAACAGTTATGTTGTGGCCTAAATTGTCCAAAGTGCAAAGGGAGTGCTGCTTTCTGAACTCAGTGAACTCATGGCGTTTAAAGAAAACTGAAATTCGAATCATGCATGCAGTCCCAAAAATTCAGCACTTCCAAATTTCAAAACTGCACACCTGCTCAACACCAAAAATAAAATGGTGGCAGCAAGAGCTTAAACAAGAACAATCAAAGCGGAAACATCAAACAATGAAATCTCTGAATTGAAGATGCGACTTGCGCAGAAGGATTCGGAGGCGCATTCAATTATTATATCGTGACACGGATTTGAAATCCATGAATTTCTCGAGGCGCCTTTTTTTTGCCAAAATATTTTTAAATTCTTTTAATACCGGCCGGGGCGGAGCGACGACCGATAATAATCGGAAAACTCCCGTCCAAAAATCTCGATCGCTGATTGGCTGAGACAAAATGATCCATAACCTGAGCGTTACTACCTTTTCAAAAATGTTAATACCGGACGTTAATGTTTAAAAAAAACGCGTCCGGTTAAAATCGCTCTCAAATAAAATGTGAAGTTTCACGCTCCGGTTAATTTCGCAATTCAAAAAAAAGGCACCTTCGCAAATCGTGGAAGGACCAAAACTGCAACAAGTTGAGCAGCCAAAATATGTGAACCGACCAGCTTTCCATCTTGTTTGACAATTAACTGGCAGACTGTGACCAAGAGTCACAGGATACTCACACGACTGCCCCCAACTTTTAGATTCGCAGTATGGGACCCACCATGCAGGTACCATTTGCGAATCGTTTTTATATACCAAAACTAAATGTACCATTAACATGCAATTGAGAGAGAAAACGAGCTTTTCTTTGTCCAAAAGTCCAAAAATGTGTTGCCTCACCTCAGCCTTCGCTGTTGACATCCCACAGGAGACCACTGCCTCCTCCCTTGTCCCCACTTTCATCACGTGAAAGGGAAACTGGGACAAAACGAAGGAAACAGCAGCAGCTCCACGAGGTTCTGTTTCAAGCAAAGACTGAAATCTGACACCAACCTTTTCAGCACCTATTTATTGATTATTGTGGCCCATGCAAAACAGCTTGTTTCCGGTCTGCTTCATCCAGTCTGCTTGATTTGAGCAGCTTCTCTTGATATCTTCTACATCAACAGGCAGTCAGCCTGACCCTGTGATGGTTTAGTGAAAACAAATCAATCAACTCGTCAACAATCGACCAAAGTTTGCATTCTTGCTTCCCCATACCCCCGACAACCAGCGAAAAGTTTGGGACTGTTACACACGTCCAAAAAGTCCTGTCAAAATCCGTGAATTGGTTCAAGAGAAAAATTTCACTTTCCGTTGCCGGCGGACCGCGACCCGCCACGCACTGGCATTGTCTTTTCCTCTTCCCGTCCGTCTTCCATTTATTGATGACGTTTCCGTGCGATGCGGCTTTGTCAGAATCACAATCATCCGTGAAATAACTGTTTTTGAATGCATCAAATGCGCCCTGGCTGTTTTCTGCACGAATTCACATTGAGAGAAAGCCCAAACACCGACGATGACATAGGTAGGTGAGGTTTTAAAAGGTTTTTTTTAAGGTTTTAAAAAAACACCTTGTGTTTTTCTGAGACTTGAGGTGAGGAATCTGCCATCGTGCCATCTGGACAATGCGATGGCAAATCCTCACTTGTCCAGATGGCACGATGGCAGGTTTCAGCGCAGTCCTGTTATTTCGCTTTCGTATGTCACAGGTTTATCGTTCAGTTGGAGGTTTGTCTCACGATTTCACGTTGGTTTTGTGACCGGATTTGTTTTTGTTTCCTGTGTTGTTGTTTTGAAAGATTTCGTGACTTTCCAGAATTCATTTTTTATTTTCAGACTCCAAACAATTCACCTGTTCCTGGGATATCAAGAGTGTCAGCCAAAGAACAACGACAGTCACCAACGTGCACAATTTTCAATACACTTCAGAAGAATTGCAAGTTGCATTGTCCAAATTTGAGAGTCGGCCACTGGTAGTGCTCAATTTTTTTGCAGGAGTGCGGGAAGAAGATTGGAAGCTGTGTGACGGAACAAATCTGCCTGCCAAACTAAACCCTAAGAATGAGGGATGTGGCATACGAGTGCTTCAGGCCCAACCAACTTGACAATGCGCCCGCGCCACCATGCATGGTGAAAGGAAAAACAAAACCTTTTTGTCTCATCCAGCATTCAGGAAAGAGAACATTCAAAAAGGACACAACAAAAAACCAACGACAAAACATATGGAAATACTTGGGCCTAAACACTTTTTTTCCCTTCATTCCCCATTGTTGTTGTATTTGTCTCCGACGACGTCATTTGTTGTCCAAACGTTTTTGGTTTTCCTGTGACGGGGTCGCTTTGCTGACCAAACATTCGACTTGCGCTTTGCCTTTTCACCTTCACTGCCATGGATTTGGCGTTTTGTGAGTACGAACTGGGGGGAGGGGGAGGCAGTAATAAGCACTGCATTCAAGTTACTGATAGCACCAGCACTGATAGCAAGTATCCCCCTGCAAGTCATAATTTCTGGTCATAAACTAGCAGCTTCACACAGAAAACACCAACCAAAATCCAGGACCAGTGCAGACCAGACTGCAGGCCCCTATCTTCACCATTGCGACACCACACAAAAGTTTTATGGTGGCAGCAAATACCTCTGCTGCAACCTCGTCGAGGGCCAATGGGATCCCATCCAAAATAGCTTAGTTTAACCTCGTGACCTTACGCAACCGTGTGGACCTTTAATCACCCTTCTATCTAACTATCCGACCATCAAACAGGAAACTTGGTCGATTTTTTCAACCTTGAATTCAGCATCCATCGGTGACGACGAAACTCCCCGAAAAGAAATTTGCCAAAAAATCAAATTGATACTATGAAAACTCCCATGTTTTTCATGACACCAATGACATATTTAGGTCAAAATGCAGTGGGGAGGTAGTTTCCACAGGATATGTGCCACATGCATGCATAGGTATTTACGTATTGCCACCTTTGTGACTTAAGTTCATATGGTTTCAATTTATGGTGCTCCATTTGACTTTGGAAACAAACTGATTCTTCAGTTTGCCGGTAAAGCCCGATTGCCGTACGCCGTACGTTGCATAAAATGCGACTGACAACTCCGATTGCCGTACGGTGTACGTGCTTTTAAAGAGGTTGTGATTTTCCGACTGCCGTATCTAAAGGGTTGACCATTCCAGAAAATGGTCAATGCAGGCAAGTGTTCAAGTTGTCATGCAATCAGCGTTCAGACGCAAATCACAAAAATGCGCAGGTTTGTTCCCGCTGCTCAAATTCATTCCAGCGTTGAAAGCACAGTGAAGGCGAGGCAACGAAATTCAATTGCAAAGTTCAAGGTCAAAAGTGCACACAGCAGACGTGGAAAATCACAGCGAATATGGCGTGATGATGCAATGAGTTGATAAGCGGGGTCATCGATGCGTGCAAAGCAGAGCGGACGGCAGGTACGGGGCCAGGTGAGCGGAGCGAGAGAAAAAACGGGCCGGTTTTGGCTGTGAACGGAGTTGGCAGCAGCATGCAGGTTCGCTGGCTGTTGAACAAGTTATTGGTTAGTTTTCTGCTTCGGCCTTGCAACGTGAAATGTTGTCTTCTTTGAGGCCAAATGTTCGTTTCACTTCATTTCCTGTTATTCATTGCTGACAATTCCAAAAGTCATTTCGATTTCGTGGTGAAATGTTGTTTCTTTGAAGTTGCCTTTTCAACAACAGACTGTCGACGTTTGTTTGAAACATGATGCAAAATGGTCGTCTTCGTCCAACTCCACACCATTCAGTTGGAGAAACATCGTTTCGTTGAGGAATGTCGAGATCAGAGAAGTTGTCCACAGATGCCATTCTTTGGGGCGTCTCTTCAGAATCTCACTGTTGGTTGGTGAGATTGATCAACTTCGTCACTCCCTCTTCTTTGTGGCCAGAACAATTTGATGCACGTGCGGCGTGGTGAGGAATTCAGGTTGGTTCGCGGAACCAGGAAGCCGAGTGGCTTTCTTTGCGGCGTGGAACTGAGGGCGCGAGTGGGACGATCCTGTGTGGAGGGTCCAAGCAGCCCGGGTAGAACTGTGTGTGTTGTTTGTTGTGTTGTCTTTCTGCTGTTTTTTTGTTTTATGTTTCCTTTTCGTCTGTTTTCTTGTCTGTTTCTCGTCTTTCTCTGTCTACCTAAATTTCGAAAGAGGCAAAGGGCCTAGTTTTATGTGAGTTCAGTCAAGTTTGTCTGCAGGGAGGGGTTTGTCATTGTAAAGAGTTTCACTCGGTGATAAACATTTACAACGTTGTTTTACAGCAGATTGTTTCTCTTGTTTTCCTTCTGCAGCATTCGTGATCTCAAGGCCCAAACAATGGGAATGTCTTAGTAAAGGGAGCAGATGGTGACCCTGGGTGACAAATAGTCTTTTCTGCTCTGGAGCATCCGTGGCATTTTTAGATAGTTATACATCCTTTGATCATTGTTTTTGAATTGTTCGCATAACGCCCTTTTCTGGCATAAGGCTTTTCTGAGGGCGAGTAAAAGAGACTGTTTCACCAGCGTTTACGTATTCAATTAACGCTTCACGTACGCGCACAATTCCCATGTACCGAATTAAATTGGTTTTTTTGCGCAGACGTTAATTCCACCAAAATCGGTCCAACCGTTTTAAATTGGCGCAATTTTCAAATTTCCTGGTTTTTTGTCTTTTTAGTTCCTGTTGTCGCGATCGCATGGCTTTTGCCTCGCGCCGAAATTTGAATTTTCGGGAAGCCGAAAACGCGCGATTTACCAGACGCTTATTTCACGTGATTTGCTGCATTCGTGTAGAAATGGCGTCGTATTGAAATTTTGTATTTTTCCAGTATTTGCTCAATTTTGGTGCGGTTTTCAGTAGTTTGTGGGTGTTTGGCCCAGTTTTTGTGCGCGGAAGTGTTTTTATTGGCTGAAAACATAAATGTGGGTGATTTTAAAGACAGAGCAGAAAACTGGCTGGGTTAAGCGGGCTTTTTCCGTTTTTTCGAAAATCCTTGCAAGAATTATTAATTCCGGCGGGGGCGACACTGTGTTGCCTGAAAATGCGGAAGACCATTTTTAAAACCCGAATTCGTAATTCCGGGCGTGAGGTGTTAGGTACCTTCCGTTCTGTTTTTGCTTGCAACAACTAGGAATTATCAACCGTTGTGCTGCTCACTCAAAGCAACACGGTGAACCAATAAATAACCATTGTAGTGGTCAATGGTGTTTGCAACTCGTTACGAGGTTTGTCCATTTTATTTCTATGTGATTAGGAACAGGGATGGGAAGCAATGTACCTACCTATGTCAGTTTAGTACATTGGCACTGCAAGAATGTCATGCTTTTTGTACGTCAAGGATCGAGTACCTATCCAACATTCCACAAAGCAAGAGCCAGAAAGAAGTTTTACAGATCATTTTTTTTAAATGAGCAAAACTATTTTGTACCACTCAACATTCTACAATGCCACAGCAAGAAAAAAAGTGAGTAGGTAGGGCAGGTCATTTTTTACAAACGGACGAAACTATTTTGTACGCGAGTTTTTTGCCTTCTTTGCCTAATTAACCATACAAAACTGACCACCCTCTTATGTGTAGATTTCAGCTATCTTGGCCCCAGCTATTCGGAGTGAATGATTGAATGTTTCCTAAATCTGCATTGAATTGAATCATCCATGATTAGACATGGAATACACAATCAATCTTATCTTGTCCTTTAATCAATATGGTGTTTTTGGTCAGCATGTGAAGGGTTAGGGTTCAGGCCAAGGCCCACAAAGAACCCGAGGCAGCCGCAGCTTTTTTATTTTTTTTTACTGTGGGGTCCCAGCGCCAGCAGCAAAAAGTGGCGCGACCCCTCATCGCCGACGCGAAAAAGCCCAAAAAGAGGGCTGGAAAAAACAATTTCAGAAAAGAACCAAAGTGGTTGGAAGTGCATATGAAATTTATGAATCACACAGCATTGACGTGGATGCAGCGTGTATTGAAGGCAGCAGTCACAAATGATTCAAATTTAATTTTTGACCACACACAGCATTCGCGAAGATGAAGTTTAATTTACAATTTTGGGCCAACTTTGATGAAGAAAAAAAAAAATCCAGCTCAAATTTAAACAAACACAGGTACCATCGAAAATTCAACCCAGTTTGCGTGTGTTCGTCATCATGCATTTCGCATTTCACCATTTCGGATGTATCCATTGTTAGAAAATGTCACATATTGACAAATAAGCATGAATATTGAAAAATCCCTAAAGCCAGCCTCAAGCAAAAAATTTGCAAAACACCACAAAGAAAAAGAGAGGGCAAAAATTTAGTACCGTAAAACACTCATCAAACCTAGACGACGATTGGGGGATAAAAGACCTATCTACTAAAAGCCTAGACTACCTAATTAAGGATAAAGACAGCAATGCGATATTCCCCAGGGCAAAATGCCTCCTGAACAACAGCTGCAACACCTCGTCTCCCCTCGGTACCCCTCTGTTTCAAGGTGAAATCGCCCAGAAACGAGAGACTTAGCATCGCAGCCAGGAAAATGGCGTTCGCCAGCAAGAGATCCAGTGTAGGGATCGATTTGTAGGACCAAAAGTTTGAGGCTGAGTACCTACCCCCACTAGGAAAGAGGCTCACAGGCCTCTTTCCTAGTGGGGGCTTTGTTTCACACTGGCCACATATTCGATCCTGCTTACAGCAGGTTCTATATCGAAAAACGTTCTGGGTAGGTAGGTACCTTAATGCAATAAAGTACTTACAAAAATTGGAGAATTCTACATCAACCTTGGTGCCAAATCTGCAATGGCAGAATGAAGATGCGCATCCCAGATAAATGTTAAAATTTTAAAATTCGGAATAAGGTTCCGAGCTAGAAAAACACAAAATTTGACTTGAGATTGAAGGTACCTGCATGATTAGTGCGAACTGTTTTCTGGTTTATTGATGCATGGATTGTCATCCTTTCAGTTGACAAAAATAAACCCATACCGAATTGAATCAAATGAGATTCAATTAGGGATCGAATGAGATTCAAAATTAACTTAAGTCAAGTTTTACACAATTCCATGGCACTTTGACAGCGTTTAATTCATTTTCTTCCACTGGAATTTTTTTTCAATGCAGGTAACATACAGACAACTGATAACTGCCTGTGTGTTGCTGTCTGTGAGGTAATGAATAATTTGTTTTGACTATGGTTCTCAGAATTAACAATCAAAATTACAGTTTGATCCATTGGTTACAGGATGAATTACCTCAACAGATCTTCACATGTGAAACTCAGCATTTTTTAAAACTGGGCTTGAGTTATTTTTGATCTCATCGATTCAACTGACCCACGTACCTATTCGATGCATTATCTTTAGTAATGGTGATGTGCAATTATGTCTGTGAACATTTTAAATTACATTACCTAGGTAAATTCTTACCAACACGGTTTCCGTCGAGGATTTTCTTGTGAGACACAATTGGTCACTTTCACCCAATATGTTTCAGAGGTTCTTGATAGAGGGGGCCAAGTAGATGCAGTGTTCATTGATTTCGAGTAGGCTTTTGACTTGGTCCCTCATTTTGCTCTCATTGATAAACTGATGAGGCTGGGGATAAATGAGGTGGTTCTGGATTGGATAAGGGATTTCCTCACTGATCGCACGCAGCAAGTTTCTCTGAATAATTGCTTTTCTGGAATGGGTGGGGTGTCTTCGGGTGTTCCCCAGGGGAGTGTCCTTGGCCCAATATTGTTTTCCATTTTCATGAATGATCTCCCAGGGAAGCGTCAATGCAGCTCTTTCTTGTTTGCTGACGATTGTGTCATAGTTAATGAGATATCTTAACTATCTGATACGAGACGACTTCAAGCTGATCTGAGTGATGTTGAAAATTGGTGCAGATCCTCCGGCATTGTAATTGTAATTTAAAATAATTTGCCCGGACACAGTCCTGCGCAAATCAGCAATTAAGCAGGTGAACACCCTTGTCATATCGAGAAAAAGACAGCATGACTATAAAATCAACAAAGACAACTCAAGGGATCAACACATAATAAATTGTATGGTGTCATGACGTATGTCTATGTAAGCCGAAGGGAAGACTGCCCTGCAACCCCATGCAAAATATTCTTCCGGAAGGTGCTCACACTCAAATCCTCACCTTTACCAAAAACCTCTGCATTTAAAGAGTTCCACTCATTCACAGTTCTGACACTGAAAGAATACTTACCAACGTCCCTACAAGCACGTCTGGTTCCCAACTTGAAATCGTGATCATGCCTGCCACTGTAAGAAGGCATGAGGCTTAATGTTGATAAACGTGTTTTGTTATCCTTTACTAACAAGTCTAGTCCTGTTGTTGGTAAATATTTTTTGTCAAATGTTGAATTGCCCTTCTCAGATTGTACGGTATACTTAGATATTGCCCTTCTCAAAGACATTGGATTGGGGTAAGCATTTTGATAAGATAGTAAACAGAGCAAATTCAGCATTGTATTTTGTTAGAAGGGTCTTCCATAGAGCGAGTAGAGTGGTGAAGGAAAAAGTCTACCTTGCACTGGTCCGATCCCTTCTCGAGTACGCATCAGCTGCATGGGATCCATATCACCTGATTCATGTTGAAAAACTGGAAAGAGTCCAATGAAGAGCAGCTCGCTTTGTGACTGGATGCTACTCTTTTCCCAGCAGCATCACATCTTTGTTATCTGACTTAGGATGGTCTTCGCTATCCAAACGTAGAGCAACCTCAAGACTGGTTGGGTTGTTTCACTGCCTTAATAACGTTGGCGGATGGTCAGACCTAAAAGAATATCTGTTCCCCCCTAACTACGTGGGCAGGAATGATAACAATTTTAAACTCCGGTCAAAGATTGCCCGCAGAGATGTGGGGAAGTATTCTTTTGTGTGTAGGACAGTAAGGGAATGGAATGCTTTGAGCCCTGTGGTCTTTGGCAATGCTCGTGATATAAGTGCTGACACGTTTAAGAGAAATATTTTGCAGAGGATGAATTAATCTAGTTTTTATCCTGTCTGGATAAATTACATGTTGTTTTGATTCATGTTGTCTTCGTGTCACACTATGACAATGCCTTCTGGTTGCTATTGTTTGTGCTATCCACATTGTAATTTGCGCAGGAGAAGTCCATGCGAATTAAAACTAATAATAATAATAAAAATTATTAAATTTTTTGATGTTGTTAAATGTGGGTAGGCCTACCTTCTGATGATATATTTTGTTTCTTCATTTTCATTAGACTACCTGGTTTTTAAAGTGCGAAATGCACTCACTCTTTCCGAAGATAAACCTATTTGCGATTAAAATCTGATGTGGCATAACTCGAAAACGTCCTTCTCTGAATCCTGGCAGTTGTGCATATCCAAATGGATATGTTCAACACCGCCTCGTTGTCAGGGTCCGGTGAAATAGGGCCAGATCATACCAATTCTTGTACATGTGATCCTGTTGTGAAGTTGGAGTTTGCAGAGGCTGTAAAATTGGAAGAAGCAGACTGCATCGAAGATGAAAAGACCACCTTTTCTAGTTTGCTACATGAGACTGCCAACATCCAATGTCTATCGGAGAGTCCTCTGGACATTGATCGGAAAGTGAAGTTGGAGCCAGGATTCTTTGAGGAAAATGCTACCACGGCACCAGACGATATCAGTAGGAATCCATGTGATATTGATCAAGCAGTGAAGTTGGAGCCAGGAATCTTTGAAGAAAATGCTACCACGGCACTAGACGATATCAGCAGGAATCCATGTGATATTGATCAAGCAGTGAAGTTGGAGCCAGGAATCTTTGAAGAAAATGCTACCACGGTACCAGACGATGTCAGCACGAATCCATGTGATACATTTCTGAAGGTTGAAGATGATCTGAAGTTGGAAGTTGAAAGCTCCGAAGAAACAAAAGTTGATCCTTTGCAGCTTCATTCGGATGCCCCTGCTGATTCAGGTCAGCTGTGCATGAACTGTTAAAATAAATAAATACACCTACCTACCTTAGACTTAGGTAGGTAAACTTTAAATATCCCTCGAGAAATGTTTCATTTTAGATCTCCACCTACCAATGTCGAGCCTCGGCCTGTTATGTTTTCAGTGTATATATTTAGGTATTCCTGAAAGAAACGCTTTTGTGGTGTAATTCTGGATTCCCATTGGATGAAAACAACCGTTGGTAGCTTCTTTGGCCCAATTTTTCGGGTGAAGGTAAAGCCATAAAGATGGACGATTACATGAGGGTCGCTTATGTAATCATCCTCCATCGCTGTCGTGTTTACCTTTACCTGATGAAGCTCTCCGAGTAAGGGCAAAACCGGTAGTGACAATCGATCAGGCCCGCTCACCAAAAATGGCAAATAACCTGAAAAACACATTCATAGTGCAAGTGCTTGAAATGCCCATATTTCATTCATTTTGTGAGATTGATCTAGGTAATTTTCTTAATGGGAAAAAATACATTGATTAAATGCCTTGAATTCTTTTAGCGAATGAATTTATTGGCTTGTCCATTCGCAGACCTACCTGATTGTGTTCTTTCCTTTAGTTCACACTCTTGGACATTAACTTGATATTTCAGTCCATGTTTGGGGTTCAAGATGACTGGGTTTCTCACATTGTATTTGTCGATCAGAGTCTGCAAGCTTGCCAGAGATCCCATTTGGAAACAGTTGCCATATTTTCAGCATTTTTGTCTGTTTTTGTCCGTGGACACTTGAAGGAGTTGGTAAATATCATTTCGCAAATTTCGAGTTCTCATGTGAACATTATTCCAGGGTTGTCACACTACTTTGGTTTCGTGAAACCTTGATGCCTGTCAAGCAAGGAGAATTTGTTTCAACATGGCGCCACCTTCACCCTAGCTCCGTTAAAGTTTTCAACAATATTCGCATAAAAATAAACTTGTTGACCTCGTGGTAGTCTTCCACTTTTATTGCTGCAGCGTTCTTCCACGCTGCATCTGTAACGAGTCCCAAATTTTAATTGAGATGTAAAAGTATGGAAACGAAAATTATTGTTGACAGCATCTGGATAGTGGCATTCGAATTGACTTCAATCAAGTGCTTCCAGAATACATTGCAGAATTTAGTGGTCTAATTGAAATGCATAGTGGCGGCAGAATTAATGTTCCCATACATGTGCTTTTCCCATTTAACTGTTGCCCCCGAAACTCTTTTTCTTTTTTTTATTCTTATGCAGGCGGTTGGAATTAAAGTGCCAGATTTCTACAAAGCGTTCTAGCGGTGTCAGATTTTGACCCAGGTTACAAAAGAGGATCCTTTATATCTGCAGCATAAAGTTTTTGCCAAAATCTGAACGGTCGCAATTTTTTTACATGTATGAGTACATTAATTCTGCCGCCACCAAATAATTAGATAAGCTATGTGATGGCTGGAATTGATGTAAGAACTATGTAGTACCTAATTTTTATTCCCTTTTTTAGACTGCTTGCCAAGACCGACAGAGCATGGCCTTTCCTGTGATTCCAGCTTACCAATACTCATAAAAAAGAAGTGCCAGACTTCAAATGTCAAAAGTGGAACATTTTCTGGTGATGAGCGTGTTTACTCTTCAAGTGATCCATCCAGTTTCCAACAACAACTTATTCATCGCTCTTCAGGGCGATTCAAATGTGACACCTGTAGCTTCAGTACGAGGAAGTTTAGTTCCTTGCAGCAGCATCAAATCAGCCACTCTTCTAACAGGCAATTTAAATGTGACAAGTGTGATTATGCAGCAAAGTGCCCAGAACACCTGAAAGGGCATCAGAGAGTACATTCTACCGCCCGACCGTTGATGTGCGACAAGTGTGATTATTCTGCAAAGCGGATCGAAAACCTGAAAGCGCATCAGAGAATTCATTCTAGAGAACGACTATTCCGATGTGACAAGTGCGACTATTGCACAGAGTTGCCAAGACTCCTGCAGCTGCATCAAACCACTCACTGTTCAGATAGCAGGCCTTTCAAATGTGACAACTGTAACTTTCATGCAACATCATCACATGGCCTACGGCAACATCAAAGTCGCCACTCTTCAGATAAGCCATTCAAATGTGACAAGTGTGATAAGACCTTCAAGTGGCGGAGTACTCGCTGTCACCACAAACGCATTCATCATAGTTGACTGTTCCAATTGAGATGTGCTGATGTGGCTCCATTGCTCAATTTTTATGCATTTTGTCAAAGACAACAAAAAACATGACAGCTTACATCCTTTAACTTTTCTCAAGAACAAAAATTGTTGATGAGAATCGTTGCCTTTGCGGCGAAAAATAAAATTGGCTGTGAAACTGCCACATCGTTTCATATCATTTAATATCACACTGGAAAAAGTTGTGACTACATTTATGACCCCATTTACAGACATTCATGACCCTATTTACACTGGAAAATTAGTGAATGCATTGAAGACCCTATTTTCACGTGAAAAAGTAGCGAGTGCATTGATGACCTCATTTACACTGGAAAAATATTAGTGACTGCATTGATGACTCCATTTACGCTGGAAAAAGTCTTGACTACTTGATAACCCTATTCACAATAATTATTGAAAACGTAGTGACTACATTGATGACCCCATTTACACTGGAAAATATAATGACTGCATCGATGACCTATTTTCACCAGAAAAAGTAGTGAACCCAATTTAAACTGGAAAAAACTGCGTGTGCATTGATGTCCGCACTACTTTGAAAGTTGTGAATTACAACTTGCCACAATCTTGTTTCATGTGCACCTGCATTGAGTAAAAGTAGCGATTATTTTTTCTGGTCTTTATAGGGAATGTTCCTTGGAGTTGACGGAGGTTACCCCCCATCTGACCGAATGCCACAGAACCACCTGGTCACAAGGTCTGACCAGAAGTTTGCTTAGGATGCACAGAATAACTTAATTCATGCAATGTTGTTTTTTTTGTAAAGTGAAGCTACAGGGAAAGGATGAGCATCATTGGTCATGGGGTAAGTAGGTACCTACCAATGGGGCCCTGCATGTGATTTTCAAGAACCCATACTTTTTTTTTACAATTGCTTTGGATCTCGGAGGGCTCGGTTCAAACTTTCCGTTTGGGGCTCGTACTTCCTGTACATTGGGGCTCGTACCTCCTGCATGGGGGCAGTTACCATCACGACCCCTGCACTCCAAAATTTCCATCCCAAAATGTGCACCCCAAAATCTGACAGCTTACCTAGCCCCATCTTCACACCCTTCCATTTGATAATGACTCGTTCTTTGCCTTTTCTGGCAATTTCAATGGATTTTGATAGCTGAATAACGACCCATTCTTTTCCAGAGAAGCAAAAATAGCACCACCAATCTTTTTCCAATATAAACAACTTTTATAAGTGCAGGGTGTTGGGGAAAAAAGTGTGTTAGGTATTTCCTTTGTGCATTATTTGTGCCAAGAGAGGGTCCGCATAGCTGCTGCACAACAAATCTGCCAAGTCTATCCATGGTCGCATTAATGAGTGACTTTTGTACCACTCTATAGAAACAGCTGTAAAGCAATTTGGTAGGTCTTGCCTACTGGTGATGAGTAGCAAATCTCACCCTCCATCGGGGGGTGGGGTCCATGCGTGCATTGGTGTGACTCCTGAAGGGACTCGGGTTGGGCAAGGCCTCAGCGTGGTTCCAAGTTGAAGAAATTTTGAAATTTTGGGTTTCATTTTGGTGTAAAATTGTGTTTCCTCAAAAAAAAAAAGACAGGGGCGCCGATCATGGGGGGAGAGGTTGGGGGATGCATCCCCCAATAATGGAAAGGGCTGTTTTCTGGGGGGATTGTTGCCCTTGCCTCATCCTCCGTTATTAAACCCTTTGGTGAACACCTAATGATCCCCATGATGTCCTCAATTGGCCAGTTTTTGTCAATCGGTAGGGATTTCGCCAATTTTTGTGTAATGTTCGTCCCAGTTGGAAGTCGGAATTGGCAATGAAGAATGTGCAATTGAATGTGCCAGTTTTTTTTTCAAAAAGTGCTCATTCTGAGCAGAGGTTCCATTTTTCAAAAGTGTTTCCCCTTCTGGGAGGGGGACACCCCTTCCCGAAACCCACTCCCGCAGTTGCGCTTTGCGCACGCGGCGTCGGGAACAACATTGCCCTTTTCCTCGCACATTGCCCCGGTGTTGCCCCCATGTCCCGAAAAAATTGATGCCCTTTTTCATCTCCGCAGTCTCATCCCCGCAATCCAAGAGAGGCTGTCGGCGCCACTGCAAAAAAAGATATTTTTCTTCCGAACGGGGTGTCTCCACCCCTGTGTCCACCTCTGAGGCCGTTCTTCATTAGGATTCCCAATTCAGATCCTTATTTGATCCTGGCCTTACACCTCATAGAGGGGCCTGGCCCCTCTCTGAATTGGGAATGTCATTAGTGTTTCATCGGATTTCTCTCCAAAAGGTAGATTCCCTGGTGAAGCAATCATCGCAAAATATTTTCAATGCTGTGTTAACGGAATGGTATTGCAATGTGTTTGTCCTGCTCTTTGGGATATCATTGTTCATGGAGAGTGTTCAAGTGTTGTCCCTGTATAGTGGTATGTTCATGGAGGACTTGCACTTTTTTAGTTTGAGACTTGTTGAAGGCAAGCAAGCCCACAGGCACAGAGCTTGATTTCAAAAGGAGGGAGAACAAGATGCTAATTTTGCACAACTGTGATGCAGGGAAACTTACCCATTGGCCATATTTTTTCTCAGATTTTCTCTAGTCAAGATGCAAGTTGTATCACTTGTTAAAATTCAATTTTTTCGTAATTAAATCCAAGAGGTACTCGTTCAGTTAATTTTGTACACATGTTTTCGTCATTCAGTGGAATTCTCAAATTCTAAAAGATCAATACCAGATGCAGTGTTTGGCTTTAGAAGTGAGCTCTGTGCTTTAAATATAAAAGCGGTGGATGGGAAAGCAGACTATTTCAAAGAAGAGAAAACCATACCTATCAGGGTTCTTGCTTCCACTGATAGGAGCAGAAAAAATACATAGGCTGTTTGATAAAGACTGAGACAGCCCTTGCTTCGTCTCCATCTTCTCCTTCTGGTTCTTGTGTGTTGTGTTTTTTTTACAAAATAGGATCGGGATCCTCTCGTTTGGTTGCACTTGACCTCCTCTCTTGCACCATGCTTTGCTGGCATGTTACATGTCGTCTTTGGTCAGTGTCTTCAGAATCGCCTCCATGGCCATGTTAACGGCCTCAGTAATCGAAAATGGTTGTACTACAGCGTCTTTTTTCATGCCAGGGAACAGAAAAAGTCACAGGTCATCAAGTCAGGGCCGTACCGTGGGTGGAGCAACCATTCAATTCCTTTCCATGTTCAAAACTCGGCGAAGAAGTTGGCATGTGTGAGGGCGCATTGAGCGGGTTGGCATGCAAAATGGGAATCGCAACATGGGAAGCCATTTTCCGCATTGTCATGTGTCATGGGGAGACAGCTGATCAAAATCTCATGTCTAAAATACACACTGATGTTGAGGTGCTGGGCATTGTTATTCGTGTTGTTGTTCACCAATCTTCACTAACAATGATGGAATATCTGTATTCACAGAAACCTCTGGCGTGGCTATTTTTGGTGCTCCTGAACCACCCTGCTTTACCACCGCTGCTCAGTCTTCCAAAAACTATTTGTCAACGATAAGGTGCCTGCAAAGAAAGTGCATATCCCACTAGGCTTGCTACAGCAAATGGCATGCCTTACTGGAGGTTTTGTCCAGGAGATACAAAAGCATCAAGACAGTTCTTTTGTTCTTCGTTAAAATTCATGTTCTATTTCTGGAGGCGAAAATCAAACCCCCATTTTCAAAGAGCCCGCAAAAGGAGAGAAAATGCCAACAAATAAACGACAAATGCCGAAAACAACACAATCAGATGGAGCTTCAAAGCATCCAAACCTGGTCACTCTAGTCCCAGCGGGGTAGCTCAGCGAGCATCAGTCTCAGTCATTATCAAACAGCCCACGTATTTTTGAAAAAAAAAATGATGGCGTTTTTGTAATTTGGAAAATTTCATAACAACTTCGCATCAACCGTTTAACTCCGCTACAGGCATTATCAAACAGCCCACGTATTATTGGAAAAACACTGTAGGTATATGTATTTATTTACCCATATTCAACGAAAAAAGCAAACAATGGCACCCACTCCAGTGGAGTGCAATAAGTTAACAAAATGTTTTTTTTTGTAAAGTATTTTATTATTTTTGCCATCCACAGGTTTTTTGTTTGAAAATGGTGTGCAAGTTGATGATTGATGTCTAAAGTCTAGTGAACTAGGCTCCTAGGTAAGATAACACAGTACTTTGATGTTATTGCCTCTCAAGGTGTATGAAATCACACCACGTTTTGGAGGAAGCAATCATGCTTCCTCTGGCGCTTGAATGAAACTTTTAACAGTTTCCTTCAAGCACCACAGCAAGGAGGAGTTATTCCTACAAAATATAGTGTCATTTCATGCACATGGAGGAAAGTAACACTGTTACCCTCTCAAGGCTTCTCCAAGAGAACATTTTCTCAATTTTAATGATGATTGGCTTGGTTCAGAGAAATTCCTGCAATTTTTGGACTGGTTGCAGAACAAATCTGATAATCCTTGAAGAGCTGTATGCAAGGTGCATGGTGCCAAGGAATTCAGTGTTCTAAAAAGTGGATCGGGTGCATTCGAAAGCCATTATAGTCAAAAGTGAGACATGTCTTTTGTCCTTTGTCCTCCACACTCGTCCTTATTTATTTGTCCTTCAATTGGTATTTATTTTGTATTTTTTTATATTGTTTTTATATTATTTTTTGTTTTATATTATTTTGTATTTTTGGTATTTATATTGGTATTCAATTGGTATTTATTTTAGTTTAGTCCTAAAGAGCGTAGGTACATCCAATCCTGTGATGAAAACTGAGGATTAAACTCAATTCAAGGCCTTTTACATGTTAATTTTGTCGTAATTCGGCTATTAATCTGCAGTAATCTCTGCGAATGTTCAAATCAAATCAAATAACTTAATTTGCAAGGACGAGAGTCCAGGTGCAACTCAACACAAAACAACCATGGTGATATACCTAAGAACAAGTGCACAAAATGTCATACGATTTGCAAATGAAGAGAAAGATGCACGTATTTACAATTTTTTGTTTAAGTAGCCGGCTAGTTTTTTGAATCACGGATAGTATGCTTATTTCTGTATTAATTGTGGGAAAAATGGCCGTTTTTTGAAAAATTAAGCATTCTGGACACCATTTTAGGTTCCATTTTTCAAAAACTTTTCACTTCGGACACCCCCTACCCGAACCGAACCCCTCCCCTGGCGTTGCGTTTCGTGCAACGCACCATCCCGCGGGAACATGCTTCCATTGATGGTGTGCGGTCCCATGTCCCTCACAAAGTTTAAGTGGCTTTTGGGCGCCTGTCCAGAGGGGAAGAATTTTTCAGATTCCAACAAAGTTTTCGTGTACGATGATCACAAAAACGACAAAGACATCTGGGTCGACGGATAAACCAAATGTCGGATGGTTTCCTTGTTTCATTGCAAACAGCACATGTTTTGCTAGTTTTAGAGAGAAATGGGAATGAAGCCACAAAAACAATGAAAATGTTTTTTATGGAGCCATTTGAAGAATTCGAAATCGAAACTATCAAAAACATTTGGCTTTTGATTCTCTTTCCAAACTCCGAACGGTAGTCTGCATCGCGAGTCACTGGCAACACTCCAGACGAATGCGCAGCTGGACGGGTTGGAGCCACGTGCCTATCAGTGGATATTGAGTTTTGTCAGCTGAATAGAAAGCGGGTAAAACGGTTGCAAAGCCCTTCCCAACAATTATTAACCCTTGACGATGACAAATCTTCCAGATTATAGTGCACGAAGATAAGTTTTTGCCTTCAATTTTCCTCAAAGGAGTTTTAAGAAAATTTAACAAATTGGTCCAAAACTCTTCCGCAAAATCTCTCTTCCTCCAGAGCTGATGAAATTTCCCTCGGACGGATGAAAATGCCCCTTTGCGGGATCCGCCTGAATTCATCTTCAGCACTGCTTCACCTTGGGATTCTCCGTCATCCAAAAATAAAAGAAAACATCTGCCAGCCGCATCTCTGGATCGGCGCCACTGCTTCCACCACTTCTCAAAAATTATGATTTCACAAGTATTTTTTACCACCGTTACTGGTAACCAAGAAACAGGGTGATCCCCACAATGAATTTTAGGGTTGGGTTGATAAAAGGTTATGTATGATTGGCTTTGGTTGGACGCCATTAGGCAAAGAAGAACCATTTAATTCGTGCAAAAAATAACTCAAACACCATCAATTCAACCTCATCCAACTCACAATCCATAATGCGGAATACCCTGCAGGAATGTTAGTTCAGGTGTGTCATGATTGGTGTCCGTAAATGGCAGTGAAAAATTATAAAAAATGTCAAAAAATGAAAACATGCTTGATATGCAGTGGAGGCGATCGCGCCGACTTTCCGAGATGTCGTGGATGCGGTGGTAAACAGACCTTTGGAACTGTAGCATATGAATTTTTTTTAGTTGTTTAGGAGAACAACACTCTCAAAATTTAAAAGCGAATTCTCGCCGATGGGGAATAACTTCCATCGTCGTCAAT
>JASGXE010018577.1:0-11769 GCA_030068105.1 Sinentomon sp. SZTP_YWyxl
TTCCCACAAATTTCTGTGTCTATCGCTGTGACAGGGTAGATGGCCGACGTGGTGGGGGCTGTCTTATTGCTATTGACAGCTAGAGGGTTTCTTCGACTGGTCTATCCATAAACTCCCGCACACCTAACTCATTTGAATCATGTTGGTGCCAATAACGATGCCTGGTTCTTTCCGTACATCGTAGGCGTTTTTTATGTCCCGCCATCAGTTGGACCCGCAGAAATAGCGTTGGTTTCTGATCAAATTGCTGAAATTGTGTCATGCTACCCAGGCCACCGCTTGATCATTACTGGGGATTTCAATTGTCCCTCTGTAGATTGGGTTTCCCTAACCGGAGGAACTCCTAAAGGTGATGCCCTTCTCCACTTACAGCAATTATTCGGACTGATTCAGCATGTTCTGCTTCCAACTCGATGTGCTTCCAGTGGCCGGAACAGCACCTTAGATTTGATATTTACTAACTTTGATTCGGAAAATTTAGCCGTTGATGTGGAACCAGGACTCGCTGATCATGATTTTGTTGTTTTCAATCTCCCCTTAGCAGTCCATAACACCAAGAAAAGCTGTTGAGGATCATATGTTACGATAAGGCTAATTGGGTGGCCATAAAATGTAGGCTTCATTACATGTTTCTTTGTTTTCGTGATCAATTGTCAAACTTTTATCATAATAAATGAGGTGTGGACTGCATTCAAGTGCGCGGTTCTCCAATGCCTTGCCATGGTTCCCATAAGACATGTGAAAGCTAACAACAGTAATAAGCCATGGGTCTCTGCAAACTTTTTGACACTTTTGAGAAAAAATAATAGGCTTGCCAAGATCATCCGTAACCGAAATGACCCGCGGCTGATCAATCGGCTTGCGTCTGTCCGCTATGAACTTCGGGAGTGCGCTCGCAGCAATTTCGGTGAATTTATTCAAAGAGCCATTTCAGATTCCCATTCCCGTCCTTTTTGGCGATTCATTAAAGGACTCCGTTCATCGGGTGGACTCCCTTCATTGAAGAGTGCTGATGGGCATAAGGCTCAAACTTCACTTGAAAAAGCAGACCTTCTTGCCCAGACCTTCCAAATTGTAACAGCAAATGTTGAAGTGGATCCAACCTTGCATGTGCTACGAAATTCAGTTGGTTTGTGTGCAGATTCTTCCGATTTATCTGATTTTACTCAAATCTCCCGGGTGGGAATTGAAAATTTGCTCTCAAAACTGTTAGCGAAAAAGGCTGCTGGTCCTGATTTGATCCCAACAAAATTTCTTAAAAATCTCTCTTTTGAGTTTTCTTTTTTCTTTGAAATCATCATCAGAAGAATTTACACTGATCTCGCACTACCTGACGATTGGAATTATCTAACGTGATTCCGATTCCGAAGAAAGGTCCATCAGAAAATCCTGATCTCTATCGCCCAATCTCCCTTCTGTCCGTTAGCAGCAAAATTTTTGAAAAAAATTTGTATTCGCACCTTATGAATTTTATTGAGCGTGACCAACTATTGCACCCAATCAGCATGGATTTAGGAAGGGTCGTTCTTGTTTGACGCAGCGAGTGGAATTGACGTATGAAATTGGCTGTGCACTTGAGGCAAAGGAGGAGCTGCATGCAATTTTTGTTGACTTTAAAAAAGCGTTTGATTTAATACCCCATAATCTGCTCCTGCACAAGTTACTTTGCTAAAATTTCCATCACCCTCGTTTCTTTAATTGAGTGCTTCTTGTCATCTCGTTTTTTTCCGGTTTGTGTTGATGGCCGTACTCTGCCAGGATGGCCGTCACATGTGGAGTTCCCCAAGGTAGGTTTTAGGTCCGCTTTTATTGATAATCGGACCACTATTATAGACGGCGGTCCAACCCGCCCGTCACGCTGTGTATTTAACGTCCGGCATTTTCAGGGTTAACCCGCCCATCACGCTGTGATACATCCGGACAAGGGGGGGGGGGGGATAGACTGGGGTCTCTGAGGCGGGCCTTTGGCCTTTCGCCCACTCATCGAGTGTCGGGATCCGCTTTAAAAAGCGCGGATCCCAAATCCAACCCAGCGGGAAAGAGGAATAAAGTTAAAATAAAAGTATAGGAAAGAGGGGAGATAAAATAAAATACAAGGATGGGTAAGGATGGGAAGTTGGAGGGGAAGGGATACTCTTTCCACCAGTGACAGGCTGGAAGGTTGTCCTGTCACTGGGCTTCTCCTGCTGCATGCTAGTCTTGCTATCCTTTCTCGAAGGAGTGGGCACTCCCAAGTCCGGTAGCAGCCTAGGCACCAGCTCCCTGAGTGCCCCTGCACTCTCCCAAACCTGCTGGCATAGCAGGGGTTTCCCTGTTCCATCATGGGGACTGTTAAGAACCGGTTTTGACGGTCAGTCCCTGACTCAGGAACAGGGAGGCTTGAGGAAGAGCTTGGAAGAGTCAACCCCTTCATCGTCGCTTTGCCCAAGCTCGGAATCAGGGAGAGACTCATTCTCACACAGCCACTAGAGACTCCCGAAGGGCACTCTAGGACGCTAATGCGAGTAAGTGTCGCCATACGTCCCGCCAGGGGAAATGGGCCCATGACCCCGTATGGCAACAACCAGGAGAGCAGCTTTGCCAGACCGCTCAATCCTGGGGTGAGTACTTCGAATCCCTCGATGACTTCTGATGATCTCCAGAATGATCCTCCGTGCAGTCGACTCGGAACCAGAGGAGCCTCCTGTGGTCGAAACCTCGGGCAGTGGGGGGCCGCCCAATCGTCAGATCTCTCCTTCGTCCATCTTCTGCTATCGCCGCGCCGTCGAAGTACTCTTTCCAAGCCCCGCCTCTTTGGATGTCCGCCAGCTACCAGCCACCGGTGGTCCGACTTGATCAGCGACGGTGAAGAATCCCAAATCGAAGACCACGTCCGGACAAGGGGGGGGGGGATAGACTGGGGTCTCTGAGGCGGGCCTCTGCCTTTCGCCTCACTCATCGACGTGTCGGGATCCGCTTTAAAAAGCGCGGATCCCAAATCCAACCCAGCGGGAAAGAGGAATAAAGTTAAAATAAAAATATAGGAAAGAGGGGAGATAAAATAAAATACAAGGATGGGTAAGGATGGGAAGTTGGAGGGGAAGGGATACTCTTTCCACCAGTGACAGGCTGGAAGGTTGTCCTGTCACTGGGCTTCTCCTGCTGCATGCTAGTCTTGCTATCCTTTCTCGAAGGAGTGGGCACTCCCAAGTCCGGTAGCAGCCTAGGCACCAGCTCCCCTGAGTGCCCCTGCACTCTCCCAAACCTGCTGGCATAGCAGGGGTTTCCCTGTTCCATCATGGGGACTGTTAAGAACCGGTTTTGACGGTCAGTCCCTGACTCAGGAACAGGGAGGCTTGAGGAAGAGCTTGGAAGAGTCAACCCCTTCATCGTCGCTTTGCCCAAGCTCGGAATCAGGGAGAGACTCATTCTCACACAGCCACTAGAGACTCCCGAAGGGCACTCTAGGACGCTAATGCGAGTAAGTGTCGCCATACGTCCCGCCAGGGGGAAATGGGCCCATGACCCCGTATGGCAACAACCAGGAGAGCAGCTTT
The DNA here is from genome assembly GCA_030068105.1 of Sinentomon sp. SZTP_YWyxl. NCBI lineage: Eukaryota > Metazoa > Arthropoda > Protura > Sinentomata > Sinentomidae > Sinentomon > Sinentomon sp. SZTP_YWyxl. The sequence continues at coordinate 3,537 of JASGXE010018577.1, forward strand.
GCCAGACCGCTCAATCCTGGGGTGAGTACTTCGAATCCCTCGATGACTTCTGATGATCTCCAGAATGATCCTCCGTGCAGTCGTCTCGACTCCGGTTCCCGAAACCAGAGGAGCCTCCTGTGGTCGAAACCTCGGGCAGTGGGGGGCCGCCCAATCGTCAGATCTCTCCTTCGTCCATCTTCTGCTATCGCCGCGCCGTCGAAGTACTCTTTCCAAGCCCCGCCTCTTTGGATGTCCGCCAGCTACCAGCCACAATTTTCCGGACAATTTTCCGGACAATTTTCCGGACAATTTTCCGGACAATTTTCCGGACAATTTTCCAGGGGCCGGGGGAAGATCGTCCGGACGTGAGACATTGCGCCGGCGGAATGTCTCACGTCCGGACAAATTTTTCGACGGTGAAAACTGTCCGAACCGAGGTGTGCACGCCGCAAAATACCAAAATTTGCGGTGTCGACATCGTTTGTTCAACACATTGGTTTGTTTTCGAACGTTTGGGTTGCTCATGACGAAAAAAATGAGTCCGAGCAATGGATTTGGAGTGTACCAAAATGCGCTTGAGCCCCCCAAAATGTGCTTCAAAACCAAAATGCAGTCTGCTTTCCGGTCGCGTCATTAGACCTCCAAAACCTGAACGCGAGTTCAGGTCTTCAATCCGAGAAACATCGCGTCCGGAAAGCAGACACGCCATTGGTCGCCTGTGGAGGCCTGACGAGGCGACCTGAAGGCGCGTCCCGAAAGCAGACTTTTCAGCGATATTTGGAAATTTTCAAAATTTTCGATGGCGAAAACTGTCCGAACTGAGGTGTGCACGTCGCACAATACCAACAATTGCGGTGTGGGCATCGTTCTTTGGGGGATCGGACGTCGTTTTTTCAACACATTGGTTTGTTTCCGAGCAATTGGGTTGCTCACGACGAAAAAAATGGGTCCGAACGATGGATTTTGACTGCACCAAAAAATGTGCAATTTCTACCGTTTTATTGAGGGTAAATTCGTGCAACTGAAAAAATTGTTGCCAAAACCATCTCCAAAGAACCAATCAGCATGTACCAAAGCACGCAGAAATCGAGAAACAATAATTTGTGTTGTTTTGAAGACAAGAAAAGAAAACCCAACGGCCCTTTTCAGGCCGTCAGAAATTTTCAAAATTTTCGACTCCGAAAACTGTCCGAACTGAGGTGTGCACGCCGTACAATACCAACGATTGCGGTGTGGGCATCGTTTTTTGGGGGAGCGGACGGCGTTTTTTCAACACATTGGTTTGTTTCCGAGCAATTGGGTTGCTCAGGACAAAAAAATGGGTCCGAACGTTGGATTTTGACTGCACCAAAAAAATGTGCAATTTCTACCGTTTTATTGAGGGTAAATTCGTGCAACTGAAAAAATTGTTGCCAAAACCATCTCCAAAGAACCAATCAGCATGTACCAAAGCACGCAGAAATCGAGAAACAATAATTTGTGTTGTTTTGAAGACAAGAAAAGAAAACCCAACGGCCCTTTTCAGGCCGTCAGAAATTTTCAAAATTTTCGACTCCGAAAACTGTCCGAACTGAGGTGTGCACGCCGTACAATACCAACGATTGCGGTGTGGGCATTGTTTTTTGGGGGAGCGGACGTCGTTTTTTCAACACATTGGTTTGTTTCCGAGCAATTGGGTTGCTCAGGACAAAAAAAATGGGTCCGAACGTTGGATTTTGACTGCACCAAAAAAATGTGCAATTTCTACCGTTTTATTGAGGGTAAATTCGTGCAACTGAAAAAATTGTTGCCAAAACCGTCTCCAAAGAACCAATCAGCATGTACCAAAGCACGCAGAAATCGAGAAACAATAATTTGTGTTGTTTTGAAGACAAGAAAAGAAAACCCAACGGCCCTTTTCAGGCCGTCAGAAATTTTCAAAATTTTCGACTCCGAAAACTGTCCGAACTGAGGTGTGCACGCCGTACAATACCAACGATTGCGGTGTGGGCATCGTTTTTTGGGGGAGCGGACGGCGTTTTTTCAACACATTGGTTTGTTTCCGAGCAATTGGGTTGCTCAGGACAAAAAAATGGGTCCGAACGTTGGATTTTGACTGCACCAAAAAATGTGCAATTTCTACCGTTTTATTGAGGGTAAATTCGTGCAACTGAAAAAATTGTTGCCAAAACCATCTCCAAAGAACCAATCAGCATGTACCAAAGCACGCAGAAATCAAGAAACAATAATTTGTGTTGTTTTGAAGACAAGAAAAGATAACCCAACGGCCCTTTTCAGGCCGTCAGAAATTCGGGGGGGGGATAGACTGGGGTCTCTGAGGCGGGCCAATGGCCTTTCGCCTCACTCATCGACGTGTCGGGATCCGCGTTAAAAAGCGCGGATCCCAAATCCAACCCAGCGGAAAGAGGAATACAGTTAAAATAAAAGTATAGAAAAGAGGGGAGATAAAATAAAATACAAGGATGGGTAAGGATGGGAAGTTGGAGGGGAAAGGATACTCTTTCCACCAGTGACAGGCTGGAAGGTTGTCCTGTCACTGGACCTCTTCTGCTCAATGCTAGTCTTGCTATCCTTTCTCGAAAGGAGTGGGCGCTCCTCAAGTCCGGTGCAGCCTAGACATCAGCCTTCGAGCGCCCCTGCGCTCCCTCAGCCTGCTGGCATAGCAGGCGATTCCCAACTCCATCCTCTTGGGCTTTGGGGGGGGAAAGGGGTTTTTAAAAAGGGGGGGAAAAAAAGGGGGAAAAAAAAATTCCCCAAGGGTTTTCCCCAAAAAAGGGTTTTCTTTTTATTTTTTTAAAAAAAATTTTTTAAAAAAAAAACCCCCCCCAAAAGGGAGCCCAAAAAAAATTTGGTTGTTTTGGAAAAAAAAAAACCCCCCCTTTTCCCCCCGTTTTTTTGACCCAAATTCCAAAACCCCCCGGGGGGTTTTGGGGGGGGGGCCCCCCCCGGGGGGAAATTTTTTTTTTTTTTTTTTTTTTTTTTTTTGTTTTTTTAAATTTTTTTTTTGGTTTTTTTTTTTTTTTTTCCCCAAAAAAGTAATTTCTTTCCTTTTTTAAATAAAAAAAAAAATTTTAAAAAACCAAAACCCAAATTTAAAAAATTTTTTTAAAAAAAAAAAAAAAATTTTTTTTTAAAAAAAAAAAAACCCAAAAAAAAATTAAAAAATTTTGGGGGGGGGGTTTGAGGGGTTTGGGCCCCCCCCTTTCCCCCTTTCCGGGGAAAAAATTTAAAAAAAAATTTTAAAGGGAAAAGGGAAAAGGGGGAAAAAAAAAGGGGTTTTTTAAAAAAAAAAAAAAAGGGGGGGAAAATCCCCCCAAAACTTTTTGGGGAAAAGGCCTTTGGGTTTTTAGGGGCCCCTTTTCCCCCCCAAAAAAACCCCCGGAAACCCCCCGGGGCCCCCCCCCTAAACCTCTGGAAAGGGGTTCCCCCAAAAAAAAACCCCTTTTTCCCCTTTTTCCTTTTCCCCCCAAAGTTTTTAAAAAAAAAAAAAAACCCCCCCCAAACCCCCTCAAAAAACCCCAAAACCCCCGGGGGGAAAAAAACCCCGGGGCGGTGGGTTTTTTGGGGGGAAAGGGGGGCCCCGGGAAGGGGAAGGAGGGCCGGCCCCCCCCTTTGGGGTTTTCCCCCTCCCCAAAACCCGGGGGAAAATTCCCCCCGGTCCCCCGGCCCCGAACCAGAGGAGTCTCCTGTGGTCGAAACCTTGGGGGGGGGGCCCCCAACTCTCCGTCGTCCTTCTCCTGTGATCGCCGCCGCCGTCGAAGTACTCTTTCCAAGCTCCTCCATGTTGATGTCCGCCAGCTCCAGCTGGCAGCCACCGGTGGTCGTCCGACTTGATCTGCGACGGTGAAGGATCCCAAACCGAATTTTTTTTTTTTTTTTTTTTTTTTTTTTTTTTTTTTTTTTTTATTTTTTTTTTTATTTTATTTTATTTTTTTTTATTTTTTTTTTATTTTTTTTATTGATTTGTAAATATCCATCTATATATACGATTCAACAAGTCGCAGATTTCGTCATGTTTAATATAAGCATTAAAAGTGATCTTACAATGATAACAGACAAATTAACAGTGTTTTTGGCTTTATGATGTGTATGGCAACAGAATAAGGATAGACAGACAAACTAACAATTTATTGACAATAATTGGTAACATTTTTAGTTTGACAAACAGTAAATTTAGACAGACAAAATTCAATAATGTTCCAGTTGTCGGATAATTCCAGTTGTCGGATCAGGCATCATTCGGCTTGCTCTCTGGATATCCCGGCTACTTTGTTCTTCGCAGGAAACTGAACAGCACTGCGTCTCTTTGGCTTCTGTCGATTCCCGGTGGGTTCGGTGCCAACAGCAACTTCAGGCTCAGGTCTTGACTAAGAGTGCTCTCAGGTTCCGCCTTTCCTTGCGATATCGAATGCAGTGAAGTAGCACGTGAGCAGTTGTTTCCACTTCGTTGCACTTTTGGCACTTGTCCATTGGTTGTCCGCCTTTTGGGAAGATTGCGTTGGTGCGTAGCAGGAGCATGCATCTGCTCCAGGGGTGGCACTTGGATGTGGTGTAGTTTCCAATTTTCGGCACAAGTCCATAGAGGTGTCGCGCCTTAGGAGCGGACTTCCATTGTTTCTGCCAGATCTTCGCATCGCTCTACGCACTGCACCTTTCACTTCGAGTCTGGAAGGGGGAACAAATTTGTCCACCTCAGGTCGTGCTGTGGCCTCCTTTGCTGCGGCGTCAGCACGGTCGTTTCCCTTCAGCATTATGTGGCCCGGGACCCATTGGAAGGTGATCTCGATTCCAGCGATTCCGAGTTGTGGGTGGTGTCAACTATGTCCAGGATCAGTGGGTGGAGTCTGGTCGACACTTTTGCCTGCTCGATCGTCTGGAGTGCTGATTTGGAGTCAGAGAAGATGACCGTTGGCTCCGTTCCTGGAAGTGCTTCCCTGTGCTTCAAGGCTATCAGTATGGCATAGAGTTCTGCTGTGCAGACAGTGCTGTGGTCGGGGAGACGTTGTGCAGAGGTAATATCTTGCTGGGCATCCCAGAAGGCTGCTCCAGTGGCTCTGGACTCCGGGTTCTTGGAACCGTCAGTGTAGATATGGTGGTGATGATTGTAAAGCTTGTGAATGGCTTGCAGGGTGTTGCAAGAGGGGGAGGGGGATCCTCTTGGTTTGGTGTGTATCCCTTTGATGTACAGGCACACTTTGGGATGTGTACGCTGCCATGGCGGGTTGGTAGAGGTGCGGCCTCGAGGTTAGGGAAGCCAGCGAGGCCTACCTGGTCGGCCTGTTCGAGGACACCAACCTGTGCGCCATCCACGCCAAGAGGGTGACCATCATGCCCAAGGACATCCAGCTGGCGAGAAGGATCCGCGGCGAGAGGGCCTAAGCAAGAGCCTGCCAGCCAGCAGAACCTCCAACCAAACCCAACGGCCCTTTTAAGGGCCAACAATCGAATCCGGAAAGAGAGGGATGCAACATCGACGTGGTGCATGGTGGGTGGGTGAGAAGAGGGAAAATCAAAGGGAGCGCCGGAAAATCTGTCAAAAACAATGAATTCCCCACAAATATGTCAAAAACAATGAATTCCCGGCAAATGTGTCAAAAAACCACGAGTCCCGTCAAATCTATCAAGAACGATGATTCCCCGGCAAATCTGTCAAAAACGATGAGTCCTCGGCAAATCTATCTGTCAAAAACGGTGAGTCCTCGGCAAATCTATCTGTCAAAAACGGTGAGTCCCCGGGCGCGTATTTGATTAGTCCCAATACAAATCGTGCACTTTTCCATATCCAACCCCATGTGAATGTCCCGAGCCACAAAAACGCAGGAAAACACTCTGAACATAGAAAATGGGTTAGGTTAGGTTAGGTTACGTCCCCGATGTTGGCTGGCTGGAGCATCTTCCGGCGATGGCTTCTGTCTGTTCGATCGAAAGAAAGAAAATTAAGCAACAGGCAGCACAGTACTCTTTCTTGAAAAATGTGGTGGCCCTTAAAAGGGCCGTTGGTTTGAAAATCGTGTCGAACGATTTTCGAATCCTTTCCGCAATCCTTACTTCTTCTTGGGCGCCTTTGCCGGAGACTTGGCCTTTTTCGGGGCAAGCTTCGGCTTCGGGCTTCGGCTTCTTTGGAGTCTTGGCCTTCTTTGCCTTCGAAGGAGCCTTGGCCTTCTTCGGTGCTTTCGGCTTCCTTGCTGCCTTTGGTTCTTGGCCTTCGGAGCCTTGGCCTTCTTCGCTGCCTTGGGCTTCTTTGCCGCCTTCGGTTTCGATTCGGCGGTGGCGCTGAGACGGAAAGATCCGGAAGCGCCCTTGCCCTTGGTCTGGATCAACTTTCCAGCGGCGACGGCCGACTTCAGGTACTTCTTGATGAACGGTGCCAACTTCTCGGCGTCCACCTTGTTGGCCGAGGCGATGTACTTCTTGATGGCCTGCAGAGACGAACCGCCCCTCTCCTTCAGGTTCTTGATGGCACTGTTCACCATCTGAGCTGTGGGAGGATGCGAAGGAGCACTCTTCGGCTTTCTCGGCTGGATGCGGCCTTCTTCGCCTTCGGCGTGGCCGAGGCTGGTGCCGGCTGCGAAACTGCGTCTGCCATCTCTCGAAAAGCTGTAGAATACGACGAAAATAAACTTGCGAAGCAACAAAGAAGCGTATTTTTTTTTTTTTTTTTTTTTTTTTTTTTTTTTTTTTTTTTTTTTTTTTTTTTTTTTTTTTTTTTTTTTTTTTTTTTTTTTTTTTTTTTTTTATTTTTTTTTTTTTTTTTTGATTGTAATTATCCATCTATATATACGATCAACAAGTCGCAGATTTCGTCATGTTTAATATAAGCATAAAAGTGATCTAAATTGATAACAGACAAAATTAACAGTGTTTTAAATGGCTTTATGATGTGTATGGCAACAGAATAAGGATAGACAGACAAACTAACAATTTATTGACAATAATTGGTAACATTTTTAGTTTGACAACAGTAAATTTAGACAGACAAAATTCAATAATGTTCCAGTTGTCGGATGATTCCAGTTGTCGGATCAGGCATCATTCGGCTTGCTCTCTGGGTATCCCGGCTACCTCTGTTCTTCGCAGGAAACTGAACAGCACTGCGTCCCTTTGGCTTCTGTCGATTCCCGGTGGGTTCGGTGCCAACAGCAACTTGAGGCTCAGGTCTTGACTAAGAGTATCTCTCAGATTCCGCCTTTCCTTGCGATATCGAATGCAGTGAAGTAGCACGTGAGCAGTTGTTTCCACTTCGTTGCACTTTTGGCACCTGGGCTTATTTGTCCATTGATTGTCCGCTTTTGGGAAGATTGCGTTGGTGCGTAGCAGGAGCATGCATCTGTTCCAGGGATGGCGCTTGGATGTGGTGTAGTTTCTGATTTTCGGCACAAGTCCATAGAGGTGTCGCGCCTTAGGAGCGGACTTCCATTGTCTCTGCCAGATCTTCTGCATAGCTCTACGCACTGCACCTTTCACTTCGAGTCTGGAAGGGGGAACAAAGATATCCACTTCAGGTCGTGTTGTGGCCTCCTTTGCTGCGGTGTCAGCGCGGTCGTTTCCCTTCAACATGATGTGGCCAGGGACCCATTGGAAGGTGATCTCGATTCCGGCGATTCCGAGTTGGTGGGTAGTGTCAACTATGTCCAGGATCAATGGGTGGAGTCTGGTCGACACTTTTGCCTGCTCGATAGTCTGGAGTGCTGACTTGGAGTCAGAGAAGATGACCGTGGGCTCCGTTCCTGGAAGTGCTTCCCTGTGCTTCAAGGCTATCAGTATGGCATAGAGTTCTGCTGTGCAGACAGTGCTATGGTCGGGGAGACGTTGTGCAGAGGTGATATCTTGCTGGGCATCCCAGAAGGCTGCTCCAGTGGCTCTGGACTCCGGGTTCTTGGAACCGTCAGTGTAGATGTGGTGGTGATGATTGTATAACTTGTGAATGGCTTGCAGGGTGTGTTGCAGGAGGGCAGGAGGGGGATCCTCTTGTTTGGTGAGTATCCCTTTGATGTACAGGCACACTTTGGGATGTGTACGCTGCCATGGCGGGGTGGTAGAGGTGCGGCCTTGAGGTAGGGCCGCGCAGCTCTTTCGGCATTTCCTCTGAAGCTTGGCGCTTTCCTTTCTATTATCCAGGAGCTTTTGGGTGCCTTTCCGTAAACGGATGCGACGTCGGGGTTTGCCCTGTTTCTTTCCGCTTGCTGCACTCTTCTCTCTAATGTCGAAGAATTTCCGCCTTGCGTAGTTCAGGGTGATTGCCTGAGCCCAT
>JASGXE010018581.1:0-11319 GCA_030068105.1 Sinentomon sp. SZTP_YWyxl
TACCAAGGCTTGTCATTAAATTTGGCCATCAAAATTTGGTCTTTGCTCAACTCTGCTTACCGTGAGGAGTCCCACTGTTGTCTACGCAAAGATGGTCTTCCTTCATTAACAACGACCTTAGTTGACCTGACCTGGATCATCATGATATCTATCCATCACCCCGTCACATTGTTTGTATGTCTCTCTTCCAGGGCAGAGAAAAAAAACATTTGCGACATTATTTGTTTGTTGGTCGGTTTGTTTGTTTGATGGAGAGGATATCATTTGTTACTTGTTGAATAAAGGAAGTAATTTTGTAAATAATTCGCCTGAGCTCTTTCTCTTTATTTCTTCACAGTTAAAACTACCCAGTGGCACCAGCCAGCCAATCATCAAATCAGATTACTGACACCCTTGTGATCTGCCAACTGCAAAAAGGAATTGAATTCTTGTGAAGAATGTTCTTCCAATTTGAAAATGCGGAAGGTTCCAAACACACACGATTTCTTTAAAAGATGTACCCACTAGTAATCACTAATCAGTACGTACCATTCGTAGATTCGTTTCTTTTTTCAGCATGCTTGTCTGATTGACAATTTGAACAGGGTGATTGTATTTTTCCTTCATCAAACTCAACTGAGAACAAGACTGTTAATTAATGTCATGTTAACAGAATGCAGACAGCTTTTCGTTTGTGGCCTCCATGGTGTTCTTGTTTTAAGACCTGATTAGCTCTCGAAACTAATTGACGGTTGGATCAATTTAAACGTGTGAAAAAATACAATTTTGATGAGCCTGATAATGTAGTGTTGCAGAAAAGATTCAGCTTACAAGTGCGTATCAGCGCAGACAGGGCCGACAACGTCCGTTCTCACGGCTGTAGCCACAAACGAACCTTTACAGGGGTGCCACCCACCTGGGAAATCTAGGGAATTGTAAATTTGCAGCTGGAAAATCCACGGCATATTGAAAGCTTTGTTCTTTTCCTTTCTTTTTTCCCCACCCGAGATGGAAATTCATCTTCGAGAACTCAAAAATTGCGCCCAAAGTGAACCATAAATTCCAAAACTTCTTCAGCTTCTGGGGGCTCCTGCATAGAGACTCCGAGTCCAGGTTGATACCCACATCCTTCCATAGCTTTTAAGACCTAGGAAATCCCCCAAGGAATTCTGCTATGGCTTTTGGGTGGAAGGAAAGCCTGCTTTACTTCTCTGCAAGGTCACGTTGGACAAACTACGAGTCCGATACCCGATGCCAATGTACTGTCGTCAAGTCAAAGTTTGCAAGGGACTTGCATGGACTTTTTTGACTCTTGTTTGTGGGTACGTACATGTCTGAAATATACAGGGTGTTTCAAAATTAACTATACACTTTGTGTTTTCTCTTTTCCTGGTATAAACGGTTCGATATAGCGTCCATTGTAGTGTATGCAGTTCTCTGGGCTTGTGACAAGTTAATGAAAGTTCGGTGCAGTATGGCTTGATCCATTGCGGCCACATCCGCTGTGATTAGTTGGTGCAACCAGTTGTGGTCGCAAGGTCGTGTTGGGTAAACTTTTGGGATTGTTATGCCCCACAGGAATAAGTCACACGGGGTAAATCTGGAGACCTCGGTGCCTAGTCTATGTAACCACGTTTCCCAATCATGCGGCTAAAAACTCAAGTCAAGCCATTGCTGCTCATTAACTGTGAAAAGAGGCGGCGCGCCGTCCAGCATAAATCAAATTCGTCCAAGTAAATTTGCGGCGAGAGGCATCTTTAAAATCTGCAACATGTGCAAGTTATTCGCCTAATTTACAGTTGGCTCGTCAAAAAAGGGGTACAATGACTGACCAACTGAAAATCACGCCAAGTTCCTGCGCATTTGGCAAAATTTCATGATGCCTGAGCTCTTGCCACAAAACTGCTTTGGACGAATTCGGTTTATGCAGGATAGCACGCCGTCCTCACGGCATCCATCATGGTTTGACCAGGATTTTCTTCACCGCTGAGTTGGGAGACGAGATTTCATCGAGTAGTCACCCAAGGTCTCCAGATCTACCCTGTGTGAGTTATTCCTGTGGGACAGAACAAAATTTCAAAAGTTTACCCAACACGACCTTGCGACCACAACTGGTTGCACCAACTAATCACAGCGGATGTGGCCGCAATGGATCAAGCCATACTGCACCGAACTTTCATTAACTTGTCACAAGCCCAGAGAACTGTATACACTACAATGGACGCTACATCGTAAGAAAACAAAAGCATGGCATCAAAGCCGGACTTCGCCCTCCAAGAAACAAGTACAGGATGCATGAAATATGCAATCAATATGAAATATACGTTTTCACTCGCAACACCATGAGGTAAAGAGCAAAGGAGCATAATATTCGTTAGATTTGGAGTGCGGGTGAAAGAAAAACTTTGAAACTGTGAATGGGGTTGACGCCGGCCACAGGAATGCATTTTTGTCGGTCAATCAGCAAAATAACTATGTGCGTGTATAATAAATATTGGAACACTTTGCATATCCGAACTCAATTGGCAGATTTTTTTTCATCTCGGAAGTGGTTTCCACCAATCTGCATTCTGATAACATGAACTGTCTTTTTGGTAAACACAGATCTTTCCTTGCTTTTTAGCATTTGTCTTTTCCAGAAAAAAGCGGAGGCATTGATTGTGCCAACCGTATCCTGCACATACATTTTTAAAACCTTCCTCTTGGGACGCCCTGTTAGTTGAGTTCTGGTCCTCTTCATCGGAAATTGTCTCCTTTGACTTGAAGGGGCAATTTTATTGATGTGATCATGATCTGGAAAGCATTTCCATCCTGGAAAGTGCGATTCTTTGACCCTTTCAGGAGCTTGGAATCAAAAGGTCATAAGTCCAGAAGTTTAGTCGGGCCATAACATGGACCCCTTTAACACAATGACCATCAAAATCTGCATGATAACTGCTGTAGACGTACCAAAGAATGTCCCAAAACGAAATTTCGAGCAAATCAGGCGATCTGAGGTAAGACAGTTTGTTGCATTTTTTCTTAAAATTGTGTTTTGTGGGCATATGACCTTTTGATTCTCACTGATTCATTTCATTTGTCTTGAATCGGCAGCAGCAGCAACTTCAATGTGACACTCTTCACTTGTCATGTCAATGCTGATTAAAAAGAGAAAGACTGTCTGCATGAAACAACGAATGAATGAAGGGAGGGATGATAAAAGTAAAACAATAAAAAGACAGATTCAGGAAGGAAATGGACATTATAATTTATAATAATGAGAATAATAACATGATGTTAAGTAAGTTCTCAACCAGACCAAATAAACACAGCAAAGTTTGACTTCAAATTACATAAATCTGAAGCATCAAATTGTAATCTTCCTCCCAGCTTCCGTCAAGTGAACAAGAAAGAATTATTATGATCGAGAAAATAACATTCAGATGCTGGTGGCAATAAGAGAGAATGGGAGGGGGAGGCATTTTCAAATACCAAAAAAAAAAGATGGTGTTGAGAAGGAGCATGAATTTTTTGCAACAATTGTTTGTGATAAATTAATGATAAAAAACGTGCAAACCATACTGCAAGGTGTCGCTTTGCAAATTATGAACAATCATCTGACTGACGGAAATGATGCAACACAAAGCACTACTTGTTCCACAGCCTTCGACTTGACTTGACTGGAAGCAGAGCAGCATGTCATTGAACGGAATTAATGTAGGTACTGTTTTTACATGTAAAGAAATTGTGATAGTGCAGATTTCAGCAAAAGCCTAACGCTACAGAAATTAAAGATTCTCTTTTGTAACCGAGGTCAAAATCTGACACGTTCAGAAAACTTTGTTGCAATTTGGTCGTTTTATTTCCACTGCAAAGCCAACATAATAATGTAAGAGTAAAAAGAAAGATGACAAGAGTTTTGGAAGCAACCAATCCCAGCTAAAATAATGGAAAAATACATTTTTGCAAGTACGACAGACACATATTTTGTATGGGGACGTAATGGGAGACTATGGTTTTCACATGCAAAATAAATTGTTGTTCCATACGTATATTGGATTGGTCTGTGTGGTACAATAAGCGAACCAATGATGACAGACACAATGAATGACTGTCAGTTCTCTCTTGTTCGGCTGATTTCCAAAACGAACATTTGTCGGCGGATCGTCTCGATCCGCGGATCGACGAGTGGTGATCTGGTTGACGACAAACATTTGGATTCAAACCAAAACTGCGAATGACAAGGTCAACCATATCACCACTTGTGGATCCGCGGATCGTGGCGATCCTCCGATAAATCCTCGTTTTGGAAATCGGCCGAGAATGTCCCACCTGAATGCAGACCAGCGACGTCTCCCATTGGCTTGCACCTCAATTGCATTACAATAGAATCTATAATCAGGGAACGCCTTCTTTGCAAAGCATGGGTACAACCATCATCATTAAAGAATATTTTCATCACATGCATTATAATATTATTATGTAACTCGCTTATTTCCAAAGCACTGTCGTTTTGAACTAAAACTTATTTTCTTATTTTTTTTCAAGCGTGCGATCTTTTCTCATTTTACAGTTAGATCTGTTGTGTTGCCCCCAGGCTTCAAAAAAAAAAAAAAATCGGTATGTTTCTGTCTGACGAGGAGAGATGAAAAAAAAAAACAAATTTCTGTGAAGTCATTTGTAAAATTCAGCAATCAATCTGAACCCCCACCCCACCTGCCAACACTTCGTGCTCCACCAAAAGCAACAGAAAACTGTTTCAATGAATGGGCGATGATTGACGAAACACACATGCCCACCCCACCCCCGATTAGGCTTAAAACGTGCTTAAAATAATAATCAAAAAATTGGAGTAATAAACTAAAGAGCAAAAAGACATAGTGCATTCCAGCTTTAAACGTTGTCTGTGAACACAAGCGGCCAGGGCCTCAGATGGAGAAAGGTGGAGACCGCCCCCCCCTTTGTCCTGTTGGTCAACATTTACTCAGCATGTAGACGTAGTTGATTTAGTCGGGCCACCCTACCCCACCCCCAAACTAAACTGCAAATCCATGGCTGGATGTCAGCTCACCATGGAAGAAAAGAACAGAGAACCACCAAGCAAGCAAGCACATGCAACAAATTCATCCACATTTTTTCCTGAAATCAATAATTGATTGAATGTACAGATGAGAAATAAATTTCGTGGATGAATGAAAATTTAATCAGCACATCAAAGCTTTGCATTTTGATCATGGATCATCCAAAGCAAGCAAAGCCAAGCTCTTGATTTGTGTGAATAATCTTGGAATAAAACTAGGAAACAGGAGACAGGCTTCCTGTTGTAGACGAGCGATCAGCTTTTTTCTTTTGTGTCACAGTCGCTCGTGTCCCAGTCGATTTTGCGCCTGCACAAGCGGTCTGTGGGCGTGTTTGTTGACAATTGTTGTGCAAATTGTGCTGAGCTCGGTGTCTGTGACTCCTAGAGGCAGCGCCTCCCTAGAAATCCCAGGAGAAATTTAACTTTCTGTGGGCATCGCACCGTGGTCCGCCATTCTCTCGCATGTTTTTCGATGCGCACACCCCCTTCAAACGCCTCAATCCAGCAGCACACATTTTGGACTATCGATTTCCCCAGACCTTCCCAAAAAGGTGTAAAATTTCCCCAAAAGGGAAAATGTTTCCCCATTCGGCCACACTGCACAGCATCCACTCGAGACAGCAGGTACCTAAAACATGCACCAATTGCTGGTGTAAATTGACGTCATAACGTCTAAAAAAAGGGCGGTAAAGAGAAAAAGAACGTTTAAACTTCTTTCAAACGTTAAGTTGACGTCATGAACAACAAACAACGCGAAAACACAAGCCGCTAACAAAGTAGAGCGGTGCACAAGAAATGCTGGCTTGTTTCTTTCTTTTGTGTGGTGTTGTTGACTGATGAATCATTGATTCCTTCATTCATTAACGGAAACAAAACACAACCTGTTGTCCTGTTTGTTTCTTCTCAGCTTGGCTTCTCTGCTCTGTTGCTATCCTGTGCTCGCCTCTTGGCCTTGTCTCCTTCATTTGTCTGTGTTGGGATGCAAATTGTGCATGACGGTGGTCATGGCATGGGGGTGCGGTGAGTGAGGTTCGAGTTTTCGCAGCCTGCAGTGTTCGTTGTTGCGCTGCACTCCTTGCAGGTTTTGTTGAGGTGGGGCAGGGTAAAGAGCATTTTTGTTTTTGTTGTGCCATTTTGGCATTTTTCCCCCGTTTTTGACCAAAAAACATACAGCAACGCACCACATTCACATCTTTTCCTCCACAAAAATTGGGTGCGATCGGTTAACAACTTTTTGAGTTATCGTTGCACACAAATTACTGTTTGCTGTCCGTTGTAGACTCGCTTCGCTAGTCAAAAAAAAAAAATGAAATGGTGAAAACAGGAGTGACAAGACATGTTTGAATGGAGGTTGTAATTTATTGCAAAATGTTTACCGGTTTTTGGAAGGAAACCAGACCTGTGCAAAAATGCCAATAAATTCCAGGAAAATAACATTGGTCCAAGGAATGTCATGCGTCATATTATGTGGGGGATTATGTAGTTACTTTTGAAATGAGACAGTAAACAATGATTATCAACCCAGTTTTGTGAAATTCTGCCTATAAATGCTTTCTTATATTTAATAAATTCAATTAACACGCAGACACACACATTCGTAAAGGTTTTGCTGCAAGTACCAAATTCAACCTGCATTCATTCATTCATTCATCCCAAAAGGATTTTAAATCAAAAACAGAACAAATCTGAAAAATCAATCTGAACAATGCAAACAAAATAATCTAAATCTCGAGAAATGAAAAACATCCAAAAAAGTGCAGTTTGCAGAGCACAAAAATGAGACACCACAGCACCTTCCTCTGAACTGTGCTTTCTTCCTTTTTTTCTTATATGTAGCAACAGAGGCCATTAATGGCCTGCTTGTCGGTTGCCATCATGGGAAGATGATGGGATGAATGGGTATGAACGTAAATGCGGGAGGCGGGGGGGGGTATTTCTCAACAAGTTGAACAACACACAGCATGTTCCTGCAGCCTTGCCTGGTTCTCAAATGGAAGGAAGCTTTTTCTGCACGTGCACCACGAACGAGAAATTCAGAACACATTAAATAAACACAAGAAAAAAACTGACAGCCTTTGTCCGTTCATTTGCAGAAATGTGAATTCGCATTTCTACAAATGGACGGACAAAGGAAGTTAATGGTCTTTTTCATGTGTTTATTGTGTTCTAGGAAGGAAGCTGCCTTTCCGTTTCTTTTTATTTTTTATCTTTGAGTTATTTTGTTTTGTCATGTTCCTTTTAATTTTAAAGGTGTTCGGACGAGAAAGTTGTTTGTCGTTCATCTGCTGTGAGCATAAACAAAACAAAATAGGTAGAGCAGAACCACTCAAGACATGCACTCGAGTCTTTTTTTCTGTGACTCTTGCAGTAAATGGTCAGACAGGATAGTCCGTTGCTCCAATTTTCTGCCTGATTTAATAAAAACATTCTTTGACCGCAAACAAGACCATTTATAAGATTGGACTTCCAACACCGCACCATCCACGATAGACAGTATCCAAAAAGATCTCATAAAAGGCCCCCTTCCAGACTTCTTCTATCGAGAGAAAAAAATGGATGTCCGGTTCTAGTTTCGACAGGTTCTGGTTCTGGTGACCGAAATTTGTCCAATTTGGGAATGGTAGTGCTTCAATGGAAGAACCATTACGAGTATGAGAGGCATGGCATCTTTCACGTTTTGCCATCCGCAGGGAACCCACTGACAAATTCACGGAGATTCAGCAAGGCGTAAGCAGATGGAGAGTGCTGGAAAGAGCGGAAAGGTCGGGGACTTTTTTAGGAGAATTGCGAAAAATAAATGAATATGGGTCCACACAGAGGGCAGCACAGGCAACCCCCGTGACCGCAGGCCCATTTTTGACCAAAGGCCACCTTCATGCTGCAGGGTCTGGGGTTGCAGCATCACTAGAGTTCCAAGAAGCGTAGGTGCATTATGGGAAGTTAGGGGTCGTCTCCGGATGGCACATAGAGGTGTTTCACTCCTTAGTTTCTGCTTCTGATGGGGTCCCTCCTGGTATGCGGGGTTTGGAATTGATGGAGCTAGGCATATTTCTTCCATCTACTTGATATTATTACCAGAATAATGTTTTTTGGGCCATTTTGCCATCACTCGTAAACCAAAGGGTTGTTGTGAAAACGGGAAGCAGAGAAGGAAAAGAAAAAAAACTTGCCCCCGTCACAACAAAAAACACCTGTCATGTGCATTTTCCTGGCTTGGGTGGGAGGTCGTGCTTGGGGGGGGCAAAATGCCTTGGGTGAGGTGGAGACGGGCCTAAACTAGGTGAAGGTGAGCCCTACAGAGACCTACCCAATGAGGGGTAACAGTCCACGGAACATCAGCAATTTAAATTATATCCTTTTTTCAAAGAGCTTGTATCATTTCCAAGGAGATTACAGGAGTAAAAGCAGGCTTTTTCACCTTGAAGGTGATTCAAGAATTTCGAGGAGAGGAATGGGTACCCTGTATGTATCTTATCAGTTGCCAGTTGTTATTACATTACCACAAAATTGGATCATTAAGATAATTATGCAAGTGTGGTTGGTTCCTGCTGTCAGTACCCAACCCACACACAGAAAAATTACCACACTTCAACATCCCACCCAATGACCGAAGTTCTCGTTGTCATGGCACAAAAGCATCATGTAAGCAGGCTCTATCTGTCACCGATGATACTCCACACAAGGGCCCAACATAAGGACATTGCATTAATTAATGTGATGGAAAAACATACCCTGCTGCATGCTTCAGGATAATCCAGTTGGAGTTGACCAACACACACAATACATGCATCGGTGATATGATTCACTTCACGAGTGTGCGTTATTTTCAGTCTCAACCTCACAAGGTTGAGACTGAAAATGACATTGAATCTCAATCAAACGTCGGATGTCATTTTTATCATCACCCAGACAAGTTTAGTACAGAGTACCAGCTAGTATTGCTCTCCAACTCAACTCCAACCACCTACGATTGCACAAAAACTCAATGTGTGCCTAATGCCCATTCAATGACAGAGAATGCCATCAAAGTCAAAGTCAGAGGCTTTGTTTCAACGTACGCATTGCAACAATAATCGTTCAAACTCATCGCAAGCCAATACTTAACTGAAAACTTAAAGCAAACCAATCAGTTGATGCGATATCCTCGAAGAGACAAAAAAATATCAGTATTGGTGAGGGAAGGGGATGGCCTGGGCGAGAGAGAGAGAGGGAGGAAGGGAGAGAGAGGACATCATTCCACCTTGGAGAGCAACAAAAGAGAGCTGCTGGACAGGTATTCTTCACAAATGAACATCGGTAGCCGGCTGACATATTCTAGTCTTTTTCTCAACAGCGAAGTGCCTCTTTGCTCTTCCAGAAAAGTGTTTTACAATGTCCCCCTCCCCGTCCCACAACTAGGCACCAGCCAACCTCATTGTTAGCTTAGGTTAGTCCAGATCGAATTCAAAATTAAACTAAAATGCCTTTATAAATTGTCAAAAACTGTCCAACTACAATTACTCTGTCCCAATCAAACAACACGTCACATCAATTTACTCAAATAACACAACGTTCAGTTCAGTTCAGAACGCAAAAATTAAACCCTGTTACAACAACTGGTTACTACCATGTTTTCAAAATAATGATAGAAATGTGATAATCACTTAATTATAGAGATAATAATACCTAATAAGTATAATGTTCATTTTTTTTATAATCATCATCATGTAGCACGTTAACGTAGGCTGGGTATGTACACAACACAAACGCATAACCAATCAAATTATAATAATTAGATGCTAATTAGGTAACCCAAATAACAAAACAAATCAAGTAGACAAATCAAACAAACAAAACGACCAGACAAACAAAAGACAAACAGGCAGACAAATGAGTCATGGTAATAGGTAATGCGTAGCAGGACCCACAGCAACAGATAGCATACAACAACTCAGTGCCTACCTTATGTTTGTAAACAGTTTTTTTTTTTTTTTTTTTTTTTTTTTTTCAGGAAGTTGGGTCTGCATTTGCTGTGCCCTGCCCAGCCACATATTTATTCATTGATTCGAATAAGAAGACGCACCAACGGACTGGTTGGTAAATGGAAAGGCAGGCAGGCAACAATCGATATAAAATGGGCAAAAGATGAAATAAATAAACTAATAATAATTAAATAATTATCAGGATCAGGATAATGGGTATATGTTGCAAACGAAAACGAAACAAAAACAAAAAAGTAAAGAAAAATAATTATTGATATATATATATATTTCCGATTGATAACAGAACAAAACAAAAAATCAATTCCTACTCTGAATGGATGATTAATTAATTAATTACCTATTCTTGTCGTGTTCTGTAGAGTTGCATTAGTTGTAGGTACCTACCTATACGAATAAAAAAAATCCATCACTTTTTGTGGTGTCTGGCCGCATAGTCGGTTTGCCCTTCTGGTCAAGTGTGTTTTGTCAACAGATTGCACAACAACGGCACGACACGGCATAGAAGAAGACACCACAAAATCAGAGTGTTGCTTGATGGATGTGACACGGTCCATCATGATGGACATAATATTGGTGACATTGGGGCCAACATCATGCAACCACTGGCTCCGTTTTCAGTTTACTCTCACTCAGTTCACTCTGTGCTGCTTCACTGATGTCCATGCTGTCTGAAGAGGCAGTCGTTCCTTCCAGAGTGCTCCCCTCCCCTGCAGCCCCACTCCCACCCCCAACTGGCTGCTGTGCCCCGGCTGCCGTTGTTGCCTCACACTTCCAGTGGGGTGATGGTGAGGGTGTTGGCTCCTCACCATGGAGAGAGTGGTACTGTTGGGGTGGTATCTTGCTGTATGGTGCCGAACGTGCCTTTTTCCGTTCCCTTCTTCTTGCCTTTCTCTGTTCCATGATCAGCTTCAGATGTTCTATCTTACCACGTGTTGCACGATTCTCCTCCGTCAACTGGATGAACTCTGCAACAAAAAAAGGACAAAATTCATAATATGAGTGTTCATTGTTCTTTGTGGCATTTTGGAATGGGCAGCAAATATGGAATCAAAACATGATCCAGGTAAAAAACAAAAAAGTTCCACAACAGTTTTTGAATTTTAAAAAATGAAAAAAAAATGTGTTGTAACAGGCAACGTAAATAAAAATCAAAAATGTTCCGAGCCTCTTTTCCAGTCACACGAAAATGCTAAAAAAAATGATAAACAACTCTCATGCTATCAGTCAGTCCCTCATTTTGCTTTGTCTATTGTTTGTTTTCACCAGGTAGGGGGTATCTATCTATGAATTGAACAAAAA
>JASGXE010018582.1:0-10228 GCA_030068105.1 Sinentomon sp. SZTP_YWyxl
TTCTTTGGAAAATGTGTGCGAAGATGTTTATTCATATACCGTGGTTGAATGCTGAGATTACAATGTGGACAAAGAAAATGTTCTTTAACGTTGTGCTTTTGAAAGTGGCACTTCAAAGCTTTGTTTGTCGTGAACTTATTCCCACACACCGAGCATGAATGAGGCTTCTCGCCAGTGTGAGTCCGTTTGTGCTTGCGTAAACGGGCCTCAGTTACGCATTTGTAATCACACTGTGGACAGGAAAAAGGCTTCTCGAATGTGTGGTTATTCGCTACATGGAAGCTGAGATGTTGAGAACAGCCGGATCTGTAATCGCAATAGGTGCACGAGAATGGCTTGCTGTGACGTAGAGCATGCTTCTGAAAATTTTTCCAATTTTCAGAAGAATAACTGCAGAGCTTGCAAACAAATTTCTCGAATTTCGCTGCCTCACTTGTAGCTGGCTGAGGTAGTACTTTGACTGGAATCTGGACAACCTGGCGACAAGAATATTCACCAGCAAAGTAACCCGAAACAAAGTTGTTTATCTGCTTCAAGCCACATTCTGAGAAAATTAAGAAAGGAAATATCAGATCATAAAACATTAATTGAAAAAAAAAAGTTTTGTTCCGGCAGCGAAAAAACTACACGCTGGTAAGTCAATCAGTAACAAGTCGGGAAGTCAGTTAGCAACTTATTCAGTCGGCCATACCAATTGAGACACGGATCAAGGCAAATTCAGCCAAAATTATGTGCTTCATAGGTGGGGCCGGTGACTGGGGCAGAACGAACTGAGGCAGAAGAGGATTGAGGCAGAATTTTTGCATTTTTGGAGACTGATTACTTAAATTTCTCCGGGTTAGGTTAGGTTAGGTCAGGTTAGGTTAAGTTTAGTTTGGATAGGTGTAAGCTACCACCTCCATGCAAAAACTCCCTCCAAAACTCTCTCCTTTGTCCAATTCTGCCTCAGTCCACTTCTGCCTCAGTCCGTTCTATCCGAGTTAGCACTGTTTTTTCAATTTTCCAGCCCAAGCAGCATGTATTTGAGGCAGGTAGTGTGTTGGTTTGATCGCCCGAAAATCCAGAACAAATTGGTGAAGACGATGATGTCTGACAAATGCTATCACCTTGGCAAAATTCAACAGGCCTTCATACAAAACAAATTACTCCAAGTACATGTATAACAGGAGATTGATCCCGAAATGTTTCAACTTTCTCGTATTTTCTGATAATCTGACAAAGACTTCGATTTTTTGTCGGACCAGCCTGCATCTAAATCGGTTTTTGTTAGGAAATTGCAGTGCACGCCTTGAAATTTACCATCAAACAAAGGGCGTGCAAATATTTTGGATGATAATTTGCAGATATAGAAAAATTAAAGGCAGGGCTACACGTAAAATCAGTAACACTTATGAATCATGACTGACGCCTGAAGAAGTATGAGATATTTCAACCCAGCAGGTAGAATAGTGGTTAAAGGAGGAGGGAGTGGGTTGAAACAGCTCATAATATGTCACATGTTTTCATTCGTTTCAATCTTTTTTATTTTTTGTCTTAATTTTCCCGCATGAGGATGGATATGGTGCATGCGAATTTTCAATACAATACTGCTGAAAGTTGGGAATAAGGAAAGTGTTCACTCACCATTTTTCCATTCATTTGCTTGGAAAACTGCATCTTCTACAGCATTAGATTTTATCTCAGGTATTTCCAAAGCACCGCTTTCAGCAAACGATTTCTCTTGGAGCATTTCCATCTTTAAATTTATTTTACGGCAGAGAAGAATTGGGAATATGAGTAACCATCAGTGATTCTTAAAATCCGGACCAGAAACGTTAAAAATGTCATACTTTTTTCATCAGACAGCGAAGGAAAGCCAGAAAATAATGGCGTGATCAGACACGTGAGAACCTCTACGAGTACGTCCATCCTTGACCGTTCAATTTTAAGGGGGGGGGGACCTAGTTTCGGCAAACTTTTTTCTTTTTTGACCGATTTTGTTCAAATTTTGCACACACTTTGGAACCAATCTAGACAACTTCTATGCAAAATGTGAACACTGTAGCTCATCTGGTTCGGCCACAGCAGCCAATTTAGGGTAAAAAATAAGGCGATGTTCCGTCCCGTGCACAGCGATAACCCCACGTGTAAGAACGCCCAAATTCGAGTTACAGGGGTAAAAAACCAAGCCAAAACTTTTGACAATGCCCGATTTCTTGTTTTTGGCCCCAGAAGTGTGTGGCAGGTGATTTTCTGTCACTCCGCTAGAAAAGCGGTAAATTTTTAGCATTTTTTTCCTTTCACTTGTTAATAATTCTTAATGGAGGCAAAAATTGTCAAATATGACCTTGTCAATCTTTTTAGAATAGTTTTTTACATAAGTCCACCAAATTTGAACATGATCACATAAAAAAAGGCTGAGATACACGGGGCGGAACACAAAAAATGCTTAAAAAACAAAAAGTTGAGAAAAACAGCGTCGAAGATCGAGAACATTTTCGTTTTACTGCTGATTTTACCGCGAGCGGTAAAAGCATGCCTCCGGTCTTTCGTGTGCCATTTTTTTCTATTGAAGATATTTGCATTTGGTTTTCACCATCAGAAACTAGAAATTTCAGCGCATCTGGTCCATACATTAAAAAAATTGGACAATTTTTCATTTTTCACGAAAAAATCTAGGTTCCCCCCCCTTAAGTTCAGTCCAGTCCATTGTTTTACACTCTCTTCTTGCCCCGCGACATTTTGGGGTTTGAAACCCATGCCTGATTTTCCATAAATGGAATTTAAATTGTAATCACCACACAGTTCCTGTGGTGCTAAAGCAAATTTTAAATTCTGGAAGGAATGCATGGTCGCGGCACTGCCATAGCTTTTAACAGAGTTAGAGCAGCGCCTTTCTGGAAAGGAGGTCCAGAAATACCAGGATAATTCGTCAAATCGCTGCCAAACGGAAAAGTCAGTCAATCCCTTCGTGATGTAATTTCTCTTAACAATGCCGAATTAACTTTTCCGGTGAAAAACCGAATGAGTTTGATGACTCATCCCCTCACGTATGAGATGCTGGAATCCATCCTGTCGCAAGCATCAGGTGACAGATGTTCTGCAGGCAATTATGAAAAAATGTCCGATGTGCAGAAAAATCAGGCTGAATCAGTTCCACAGGATCTCTCAAATCGGTGTATAGCGGCAACGGAATTAATGTACTCATGCATGTAAAAAATTGCAACCGTTCAAATTTTGGCAAAAATTCAATGCTGCAGAAATCAAAGATCCTCTTTTGTTACCGAGGCCAAAATCTGACACCTCTAGAACGCTTTGTTGAAATCTGGCGCTCTAATTTCTACCGCCTGCATAAGAATAAAAAGAAAGAAAGAAAAAGTTTCGGAGGCAACAGTTAAATTGGAAAACCATATGTGTGGGTACCTTAATTCCGCCACCACTTTACAACAGACAAGCATGCCAGAATTGAACAGTTCGTCCCTCATCAAGAATAATCACTGGGACATCGGTCAATCGCATTCGTTGACAAGTTGAAAACGCCCCAGAATTGGAAACGTGATAACATACAAACTCAGAATTGGACTTACGCGGATTTTCCGCTAAATCCCATACCAGTATGATATCAATCCGAAACCTTATGTGAACAGATGGTGCTTAAATTCTATGATAAACCAATCATTAAGAAATATTGCATCAAAGTGGTAAGTGGAAGATGTCTCCAGCTGCAGTGATAGAGATTTGGTTCACGAATAGCACCTTGCTGCACAGGCTCATCTTCTGGTGGAAGGTCTGTTACAACATTTTTGGTGGTCCAGATGGTCACTTTTGACGATTCATTTGGTTCCAATTGTGGGAACAGATGCAGATTGAATTTGTGGTATTGCACGAAAGGTGCAATTTTACCCCGGCATGATGGTCAAGCTGGCCAAAGACAAATACTTCAGTTCTTCCTCTGGCGGGCACAGTCGCCCAACAAGGAAAATTTCTCAGGATCAACTGCGTGCCAGACAGCAATGTCAAACAAATGCCATGTTTGCCATACAAAAATTTGCTTGTTGACAGCGAACCACAACATGTGCAATTTTTGGTGACAAATGAAATTAAATGAAATCATCTGTGATTTGAGTCTGGGACTTCTCCAAGGGATGGATGCCCAATCAAGCGTGCAACTGAAAATCAACCTTGGAGAGGAGGAAGGTCGGGTCAGAATGGATGTCGATCGCTATGAAATGACCACACTTTAAAAAAATTGCATCATGGTGATATCAAATTGGAAAAAAAAATAAAAAACAGAACAAATCCAGGCCAACAGTACCCAAGATGGTAGTCTTTGGAAAAAATGATGCCGTGAAGTATAAAAAGTTTCTAAAACAAATTTCCTATTATGTGATGCAATCCATTTTGCGAGGTCACAAGGATTGAACCAAATTCTTGAATTGACATGTCAGCAATGTGTGTGAAATGAGACACAGACTGAAGAAGATCCTTCACACATTTTTGGAGCAGGGCTTCTCGATTAATGAAAACACTAAATTGCTGTCGTCATTTAAATATTTGGACCACATCATCTCTGATGGACAAAGCTTTGCTGATGAGCCTAACAATGATGCAATTCTGCATACCAAAGGAGCAGAATGGGCTGTTCTCACTCTTGTAGGAGTACTTTCTGGCTAAGTGGATTCATTCTTTGCTTGGCTAAGATGTTTCAGTTACTTGCCGCTTAAAGGGGGGACCTTCAGATGGACAAAAATGGCAAAAATGGGGGTTTATGCATGAAAATCTGCTGGTTCCAGTGGTGCAAACAGTTTTTTGAAATTTTCCTTTCTTTTCCATAGCGTGCATTTTTTTAATTATTTTATCGGCTCATGAAGACAAGTTGCCAGTTGGCTCCTCACTCAATTGAAAACAGATGGCTGAACATTTACTGTAAAAAGCCAAGGTTTATTTTACAAGATAAAACACAAATGTTGAACTCCCGATCATGATGAAACTGCTCCTCACTGCTCCTCAATAAAATAGTTCCAAGATGCTAACGGCCGATAGCCGAAAAAGAAGAACCGTTTCATTGTAAAAAGGAATGGCCTGAGTTATTTAACTGGAGCTGCTTGAACATGGTGTGCAACTGAGCCAATTCATCCAGATTCTGCTGAACAATGTTCGAACTTTGGTCGATCCAATTCAAAGATTCCAGATGCGCGCTGAGAATGCGACCTATCTGGTTGAGTGGATCGCTTGAATTTTCTGGTCTATTCTCAGAGTTGAACTGCTCCAATATTCCTCTCAGCTCTTCAGACATCTGTTTCAGGTGTCGATCGACATTTTCAGCCATGCTGTACATTTTGGAGCGCTCATCTTGTTGGCTGAAGTCGCCTTGGTTTGCTGACTCGAGTTTCAGCTGCTTCTCAAGTGGCTCAATCAATGACTCAAGCTCCTTCTGCTGCGAATCAATGAAACTCAGTTCCAGATCCAAGCTCTGCTGATCGGCAACTATCTTTTCAACGTCGACGTTCAAGTTCATGATCTTCTCACCATTCTCAACGAGAACTCTGTCCCATGCATTCACCTGAGTGGCCTGATCCAAGAA
Source organism: Sinentomon sp. SZTP_YWyxl (assembly GCA_030068105.1). Lineage (NCBI taxonomy): Eukaryota > Metazoa > Arthropoda > Protura > Sinentomata > Sinentomidae > Sinentomon > Sinentomon sp. SZTP_YWyxl. The sequence goes on from JASGXE010018582.1 coordinate 5,564, forward strand.
CGATCTCTCCTGCTCGTCAAGCTCCAGAGTCCACTTGTTGAGCATCTCTGATAGCTGGTGGAAATTGATGGAAGATGGAGCTGATCCAGCAGCTGTTGAAGTAACCAGGCTATTTTGTGGGGCAACGGCAGCCGTTGAGCCCACTCCCGCTGTCACCAATGATGTTGAGCCTGCAACTCCCAATCCCAATCCCAGTGATGGAACCGATGCAGTAGGAACAGTAGTTGCACTTGAGGCTGATGAGGGGGTCATTATGGTGCCACCAAGAGACATTTCTCTCAAATTGAATATCTGCAGAAAAAAGAAAGAAGAAAGGGAGATGAAACGAATTTTGAAAACAGAATATTGTTCAGCCAAGGGCATTCAATGGTTGGAATTCTGAGTGCATTGTCTCAGAACATGTGGGGCACATGAAACAAGGCTTCGCATGTCATGGCAACATTCCAGGGCAAGCGGTCCAGCATTTTTCAGCCACCAAACCAGAGCAGTCCGAATGGCACTGATTTCTTGACTTTCTGATAGATACCAGAAGTCTGTCATCCTTTTCTTTCAATGTCTTCGGCAATGTCTTTATTGCAACAAAAGAGTGAATTCGGTAAGCTCCAGGAGAGTATCCTGCTACAGTCGGCCTGAACTGGAGAAGCACGAATGGAATTTCTTGAAGTGGCGGTAGCAGGAAATGTAGACTGAGGGGGAAAGAAAAAGAAGCAAACCAATACATTTTCTTTTGATCAGCAGGAATGAAACGAAATGCTTTTTTGGGAATCTAAAATGCTCGCTCCCTCTCCCTCTACCTCCCTCTTTTCCTCTTTCCCTCCTTCCCTCGCTCTCTCCCTTCATCCCTCCCATCCCCCTCTCTCTCCCTCCCGCCCTAACCCCCTCTCTACTTCTCCCTCCCTTTCCCCCTCTCTCCCACTCCCTCCCTCTCCCTCTCCGTTCCGCTCATGCTAGAAGCCTTTTAGCATGTGTAGTTTGTGCTGTCTATTTTGACTTGCTGACCCTGAGGTACATCAGATGGTACACCCTGAGGAGGCTACATATATTCGCCGAAAGATCGATCTAGATGTGATGGCTCAATTGGGTTCAGTGAGTTAACGCGAAATTCCAGGTTCAAAATTGCGTTTGCAAACAAACTTCAATGGAACAAAACAATCATTCTGGATTACAGGTCGAAATTTGGTTATCTGATGATGACTTGCAAATCATGTAAAAATTGAATGTCGCTCTACAAACTAGTTGACATCCAAAACAGCAGAGAAGGGGAACAGGGTGTCGACTGAAGTCAATTTTCAAAATTCCAGGAACACGTGGTTTCCAGTTTTTTTAAGGATATGGTCTGTGCTCCAAACGGGGGTTTTTGTTTGTGTTATTAAAAATTTTTGGAGAAGGGGGGAGTGGAGTGCAAAAAGGATGAACTGTAACCCCTGCAACTGAGGACATATTCTTCAAAATGGCCAGATTTTTGAATGGTCAAACAAAATAGAATTTTAAAAATGTTTCTCATGGAACGATGCAGTCTGTTTTGACTTCATGTTGCACAGTTTCCAATCACTGAGAACATTTTCAGTCGTTCAATTCCTGGTTAAGTCATTTTTGCGTCAAGTGCACTTTTCCAGGACATTTTTTCCATTCCAGGACATCCAGGACAAGTAGATACCCAGTAAAAGCAGGTTAGGTACATTTTTATTTTTTCATTTTTTAATTCATGAAAAGATTTTCTGAAGAGTTCATCATCGTGAGACAACTTCACTTCCAGGTAGTTTCAGAGGTCTCAGCCAAAACCACACTACAGAGACATTCGATAGGAAAGCCATAGCAGATCAAGCAGGGAGTCAACCATCCCCTTTCCCCCTTGTTGGGTAAATAGTCATTTTTTCCAATCTTTATGGAAAATCTCAATTTTTAACCCAAAATGAACCCTAATTGTCAAAAATTCTCCAACCACAAAGGGAACTTTGTCCAACCGGATCCCCTGCTCTGTTCGTTGCAACCCCTGTTGCCCAAGACCCCCCGGGAGGCATGCCAACGGATTGCTGCCCGCTCCCTTCACCGGAGGTGGATCCACCAATGAAGGAAAGTAAGTTTTAAGTAAGTGAGACAGAAAAAGTAAAAGTAAGTTTAACAACTCACCTGACCGACCAATATCCCAGGGAACAACACCAGATAATGAATGAGCCAGCAGAGACAGAGATGACAGCACTGATGATCTTTTGCAGACAGTCAGAAGGTTGACAGGTGAGGAAATGAGGCAAAAAGAAAGGGAAACCTTGTGAAGAAGTGCAAGTGCTAAACAGTTGACCCTTGATGAAAAAAGTAAGAACAGCAGGTGAGCATCAGATTTAAAATTTAAGAGAAAAAAAAACGTTTGACAGGTGAGGAAATGAGGCAAAAAGAAAGGGAAACCTTGTGAAGAAGTGCAAGTGCTAAACAGTTGACCCTTGATGAAAAAAGTAAGAGTAGCAGGTGAGCATCAGATTTAAAATTTAAGAGAAAAAAAAAACGATTGCGCTGAGGAACAACAGGCCTTAATGAACAAATCCTCACGCAGGGCAAGTTCAAGACTGCTGAGATGATCTCCAGCAATTATAAAAGTTATCCAGGATAGCCCAAAAGTCTTTGGCCACATCAAAAATGAAAATTTGATGTTTTTATCACTCTGAGATCTGAAATTTTTTCCGGCTCAGACCACGGATGTGACCACGGATGTGTGTCCATTGGGACTGAATGTGCATACACTAGGCAGCCACAGTCAATAGCATGGCAAAAGTTTAAATTTGTTGTTTCGGCAATTTGGTTTTTTTTCTGGCTCTGACCATGAATGTCACAACTGCAGGACAACAATTTCCGATAAAAGTCTTGAAAGCCGTGGCCACAGCTGGAAAAATTTCAGATTACAAAATATGCTAAAAACAGCAAATTACATTTTTCCTATGGCCAAATACATTCAGTGCCGGATTTCCCTATGGACCGACTGGATCTGGGTCCAGGGGCCCCGAGGGCCCCACTAGGGTGGCTTTTTTGCTCTCAGTTTGCAGACAAAATATTCTCTTTTGCTTTCGACTTTCCTCGAAAGTGCCAGAGTTCAATCGGGGCCCTCGGCTTCGACTAAGGGCCTCACCGGGGGGCCTTTTCTACCCTGTTTCCCCATAAAATCCTTGTTTTGATTTCGATTTTCCTCAAAAGACATCGGTTAAGGTGCAGCCTTTTTCTTTCTCTCAGTTTTGTTGCAAAATCGTTTTTCGTTTCGATTTTTTACAAAGCATCAGTTCAGTGGAGGTGCCCCCAGCCTCTGCGGGCCCACATGGACGGCTTTATTTTATTCTCTGATTGTCCGCAAAATCCTTTTTTGCTTTCTATTTTCTGCAAAAGGTTCAGGCGTCAGGGTCGGGGGCCCCGAAAAAACTGGGTCCAGGGCCCCATACTCCCTAAATCCGGCACTGAAGACATTTGGGCAACCCCGTATTCACCACATTGGTGTTGCATTGTACCAGAAAGGAAATGACAAAAAATCAATTTAATCGTTTGGAAAATACAAAAAAAAAAAAACAAACCACCTTTCCTCATTCACACTCTCAACACTTTCTTGTCTACCTGTCGACCAAAGAGAGAAATCATTTGATCAATCGAAAAACAATTGTCTTTGAACAACTAATAAAGAACATTATTTTTTCTCTTTCTAAAATGTGGCAAAATGTTTGGTGCCATCATCACTTGAAAGATGGTCACTCACATACGGTATGTGTACAGAAAAGACAATGACACACAAAATGACTAATTTCATGTCATCTCCTTCAAAATGCAACAAACATTGACGATCATCAATGAATGAATGGATGCAAATTCCCTCAATGAAGATGATTTGGCGGTAAAAGCTTTACATGACCGTGTGTGAACTTCCAGATGCAATCTTCTTCAAGCAACTTTAGACCAGAATTAGAGCACGAATTGCTCCATAAACCCAGAAATGTATGTCTCTCAGCAACATAAGTTGTCATGAAAGGGAAACACATTTGGTCTTGCACTCATCTTTGTAATTGGTCTGCCCCATTTCTCGTGCCTGGTTTTTCCCGTTTTTGACGTTTCTTATTGTTTTTGTGCAAGTGTTATTGTTAGGGGGGGTACCTTTGGCTACCTCGATTTTGTTTTTTGTACCTATCTTGAAGGCTGAAATCTCTTCTTTCAGAATTTTCAAACCACTTGACTCTATCTCAATTAGTTTTGGAACAGCATCTCATTTTCCGAAGTCATATTTACCGGAAATATATGTCTAGCGCTTAATAGTTTTTTTTGCAATATTTTTACCCAATTGGGCAATTTATTGCCAAATTAGGCAAATAATGAGCTTTCTGGGGTTACCAGCTGATTCTCCACATTTTTTTACATAGGCATGTCAATTTTCAACTTTCTCCTATTTGCTACAATGAAGTTATGACCACCGAAAAACCATTACGAAATGCAAATCACACTTTATTTTACCTGAAACTTCAATCGCGTTTTCTCGCATTTGCATTTTTTTGCAATCAAAAAACTTTTTGAAGTGAGATCTCAGGAACTGTGCATGCTAGAAAGATGTACGAGTAAATTGGTGTACTTATGTAAAAAAAGTCTGAAAATCCGGCTGATGAAGCCGGAATTTTGATTTTCTTACTAGAAAAATTTTTATGA
>JASGXE010018585.1:0-10265 GCA_030068105.1 Sinentomon sp. SZTP_YWyxl
AAAGGTTAAGGCGTACAATGCTGAGTGTTCATGGAGCACCCGCTCATAGGAAGGAAGAACACCGAATTTTGCCAAAATTGACACATCGTCGACCTGCTTCCAAATGAAAACTCACAAACTGTGAAACTTTCATTTCTTCCTCAGGGGAATCGTGATGTGATATAGAATTACGAAACAAGTGGCAGGTTCTTGCATCATGCAATTGTTTTTTACTGCAGGCATACCATAACGTTTAGGCAAAAATGAGATCATCTATTGAATAAAGTGAAAAGTGGTACACACTTTTCGAGCTCAAACGCTTTATGAAGCTGTATGGGAAATGGAAAAGGCCAAAAGGCAACTTAAAAAGTGAAAATATCGTAACACATACATCTGAAAGATGTGATGAAGCTGCTTGGGAGGTGGAAAAGGAAACTTCCATGTGCCACGTTCTTTGGTCAAAGGTTAATGCATTGATGCGGATCATTGACGTGACATGCCCCTCCAAAGTTGAAGTAATTGCAAGGTTTGCATTGGAGTTTGGAATTGAAATCTTATGATTTTTTGTGACAGTGTAGGTGCATTATTCGACTTTCATGCTAACTGATTTGCACTCTTTTTATTCCGTTTCCCAGGATCCTGCACTGGCTCCACTACCTGCCGACATCGTAGGGGCAATGGGCAAGTTAAGACTAGCTGAAGGTAATGGCCATGGACAGGATTCAAGTTCTGCCCCGTCGAAGGAAGGTCAAAGTATAGATTCAGCTGCTGATGGCAAAGCAGAAGGGCACACCTTCATTGTCACCACTGATTGCAGTCTCAGACCACCATTACGTCCGGACCCTGAAGTAGGAGGTAAAGAGGGACGCCCAATCAAAGTGTTTGTAAATTTGCTTCCGATCACTTTGCCACACATGTTCAGAATTTTCCACTATGACGTCGTCTTTGATCCAGACCGACCGTTTCGTTTGTTGCCTCTGGCAATGGCGGCATTGAAAGAGACGCAGCTTCGAGAGTATCGAGACAGGATAGCATTTGACGGCAGGAGGAATGCATACTCCTTTGAGGACTTAAGGCTTGATCCGAATGGTTCTATTTTCTCCGACATCGAAGTTTATGATCCTGAAAGAGAAAGAGCGATCTCTTTTTCAGTAAGGATTACACCTGCTGCCATGCTGGACTCTGGTTACTTTTGGAACTACTTCACGGATGGGAATTCCTTATCGCCACCACAGGCTAGCATTCAGGCTCTAGACGTTGCAATCAGGCAGACAAAATCAATGAACCCAGGTTTGGTTCCTGTTGAGAGGTCATTCTTTTACCAGCCAGCGGGGCGCCCGATGGACATAGGCGGTGGTCTGGAGGTCTGGCATGGGCATTATCAGAGTGTTGTGCTGGGATGGCGACCGTTCCTGAATGTTGATTTAGCAAATGAGGCCTTCCTAAAAGCTCAGCCCGTTTTGACATTGATTGGAGAACTATATAATTTAGGAGATGAGGGACAGATTATCGGCATCAGAGATTGGGAACTTTTCAGAACAGCAATTACCACCAAAAAGGTAGAGTATAACCGGAGGGGTCTCAACGGGCCACGGAACGAAATTCGAAGGTGCAGGGTGAACGGATTGGAACGATGTGCGGCTGAGATGACATTCATGCATAGAGCGAATGATGACGAGCCAGAAGTGGAATTTACAGTTCAGAGGTATTTCAGCCAGGTTCTGGGTATCCAGCTACGCTTTCCACAGATTCCGTGCCTCTGGGTCGGACCTCTGCAGAGGAGAATATGCATCCCGGCGGAGTTATGTATGGTTATGCTCGGTCAACCATTGATGCAGAAAACATCCGAAAACCAAACAGCACTGATGATACGGTTCACGGCAAAGCCACCGGGAGAGACGTTCGACGAGATTCACCGCATGGTTCAACAGAGCAACTTCCGTAATGATCCCGTCTGCCGTGAATTCGGTATAACAGTGGACCACAGATTTGTGGAGGTCGATGCCAGGGTTTTACCACCACCAGTGCTTGGTTACGGACCAAACGAATCTGTGAGAGTAACTCCCCGTGATGGAAAATGGAGAGCTGATCACTTTGTGAATCCGCAGCATTTGAAAGTTTGGGTGATTTACAACCTCTCCAGAGCATCAGTCAATGATTTGCATACATTTGCCGCGGCATTGGCGAATGCTGGCGGGAGCGTCGGGATGAATTTTAATGCGTGCAGCAACATCATGAACGGAAACCAACGAAATATGCTGAGAGATTTTCAAGATTTGAAGAAAAGATTTTCACCAACTGTGGTGATTGTTGTTCTGCCAGATTTTGGATCCGCCATTTACCCTGACGTGAAACGGATTTCAGAGCAAGAGGTGGGAATTCTGACACAGTGTGTCAAGGAGAAGAATGTCAAGGGACGGGGCTTGTCCCCGGCTACTATGGGCAACATCTGTTTGAAGCTGAATGCAAAGATCGGGGGCTTCAATCACACTATTCACTCCAGCACCCGTCCGGCATTGTTTGATCGACCAGTCATGGTAATGGGAGCCGACGTGACCCATCCGACCCCACAACAAAGTGAAGAAGGTATTCCGTCGATTGCTGCCGTTGTGGCCAGCCTCGATCCCAATGCCACGCAGTACATGGTCGAATGGAGAACACAGGAGGGTAGACGGGAGATCATTGGCGACATGCAAGAGATGACCAAGAATCTTCTGTCGATGTTTGAGCGAAAAACAGGTCACAAACCGGAACGAATCCTTTTCTATCGTGACGGGGTCAGCGAAGGTCAATTCAGATTTGTCCTGAATTCTGAGTTGCTTGCGATTAGGAGGGCTTGTTCATGCCTGAATGCCAACTACAAGCCTCCTATAACTTTCATTGTGGTCCAAAAGCGACATCACATTCGATTTCTTCCAACTGATCGCAGAGATGGTGTCGGCAGGTTGGGAAATGTCCCTCCTGGTACCATAGTTGACACCGACATAACTCATCCCCGTGAGATCGACTTCTACATGGCCTCTCACGAGGGCATCCAGGGTACAAGCCGACCTACAAAGTACCATGTGCTGTGGGACGACTCCATGCTTTCATCCGATGAGCTCCAGAAGTTGACCTATTATCTCTGTCACCTCTTCTCACGCTGCACCAGAAGCGTGTCCTATCCGGCACCGACCTACTATGCCCACCTTGCGGCATTCAGATCAAGAATGCACTTCACCAGTTGGATGTCACACGACAGGAGTATCCTCCGAGAGAACCCTGCTCAACAGCAACGAGGAATAACAACATTCGAAGGATTTCAGGAATCCTACCCGATGTTCTTCATTTAATATTTCTGTCTTCTGAGCACTGACGTAGAAAGAGGGTTGGTAACTGGGTGGTTTATTATTCAGCTTGAGAAGTCAAGCTACGTCTCAAGTTTTCCAAGTTTGTTTTTTTTGCTTTGCTCTTTGCTTTTTGGAAAAATCCTTCGCCATGAACGAATGCTTAAAACTGAGGCAGGGCTCCTTGAAATCAGCTACATTTGCAATGGAGGGAGTTGTTTTCTGAACACCCAACGTAATTGAAAATGACGAGTGGTATGTGTGTCACTCGCGTTTTTCTAAATTATTTTGTTCTGTGTTCCGCATTTTGTTGAAGCTTTGTCTTGCTTTTGAAAGCTTTGGAATTTTGGCACTTCATCTTCTCTTTTGGTGTTTTTGTTTACGAAAGTATTCCATCCTCATCTATCCATAGCATTTCTGGAATGTATGCCGATTCCCTTCATGAGTACACAAAGGATATCCTAAGGGACGAGGGCCAGCCCCAAAAATATCTCATTTTTTCTGCGTTAATATGTTATTAAAGGATCTTTCATGCAGCTGTGCAAAAATTCTGGAAAAATGCCTTGGTTTCACTCTCAAACGCAGGATCTTGTCTAGCATCCGTCAAATTCGACATCAGAATTTTGCCCTTTTGAAAAGTGGGAACAGAAGATGCGCAGGTAGAGTAGTCGTGACCCTCTATGGGAAATTCAAAGGAAAAAATCCTTGGAAAATTGACAAGTTGTAATTTTTTTACTGCAATCATTGGAAGGGCTGACATTCGAGCTTCCGAATGCAAAAATGCACTGAAATCGGCAGGCTGGTTCAGGAATTGTTGCAGAAAGCATGGAGCAAACAGGAATTTTGTGGTGTGTTTGCCTTTCTGATGGAAAAGTCATGCACTCCCCAAAAAATTGATTGTTGTATGATGCAAACTCACGAAAAGCTGACATTTTTTGATCCGAATGCAAAAAAAAAATTCTAAAATCGATTGAGTGGTTCAAGAACAATCGCAGAAAATGCAAGTGCAAAGAGGCTGAGAAGTGGCCAAATCGAATCCAGAAACAAACAAACCCAGCAACTACCCAACATCTAACACATATGATGCACCAAAACACAACATCATATCTCTTTTTGGAGGCGTTTTCCCCATTCAAATCTGCAGATTGTTCCGTGCACCACACACTCTATTCCAACTCCTCCTCTTATATCTGTAGCATCACATGATGATTATTGGATTCAGCAGAGTCACCGCCAGCAACTGTATAGAGAACTAACTGCATGCGAGGCCTCGTTCTCGAGAAAATCGTTCATCATTCTTACCCACTTATTCCTTGATTTATCCATGGTGCAGCACCCTGGCCCCTCACGACAGGACGAGGGAAGAATGCATGAATGTTATTCCATGAAAAATTATGAATGCCTCTTGGCTTTCGAACTACATAAACTCACTTTTCCATTGCTTTACTCACCGTGGGGACATCAATTCCGTATTAACGCTAATCCGAGGTTGTGGATTAAATTTTTGCCATTAACTTCAACGGAAGAAAATTTATCCTCAACCTCGGATTAGCGATAATCCGGAGGTGATGTCCCCACGGTCAGTGTCATCAACTGGATGCCAAATAAATCGCGAATTGCACATCCTTATGAAGGGACATCCAGGATATCCCATATGCTCCGTCCTTGACGTGAATAACATTTTCCCCTTGAGGGGACATCCATCTGGAGGGGATGAAAATATTATTCTTTTTTGAATGTGGTTATGATATTGTTTTATTTTTGGATTTACCTGTTTATTCAGTTTTTTTCTTTGGAATTTTCTCTTATTTTGTCTCTTAATCTCTCATATTTGAATGGCACATGTGCTTCCAAGGTCACTTATTTGGAATGTTGGTGCTTTTAATTTTAATAATTGGATCTTGTCATTTTTGTTTAAACTTTTTCTGTTTGTTGCTGGAGGACTAGACTTTATTTGCTTTTTTGTTTTTGTTACTTTCATTCAAAGTGAATGAAAGGTTGTCGTTTTGGCGCACACAAGTTGATTTAAAAAATGTACAAAACTTTCCCGCGAAGCTGTCCAGCCGCAGCTGGCTTATAATCACAAGTACAGAACGTTGCAAAAAAAAACCTGTCACATAGACAGGGGGAATGGGAGATGATGATTTCCATTTGCAAAATAATTGTTACACATATGGAGACGAAATGGAAGAAGGTGATTTCCTTTTGCAAAATACTTGTAACACATATTGGCTTAGATGGGACAATAAACCAACCAAGAATCATTATGCTGTCACCATCAATCGATCGCATTATGATTCTTGGTTGGTTTATAGTCCCATCTAAGCCAACATGTGTTACAAGTATTTTGCAAAAGGAAATCACCTTCTTCCATTACGTCTCCATATGTGTAACAAGTATTTTGCAAATGGAAATCATCATCTCCCATTCCTGCTGTATATGTAACAGGTTTTTTGCAACGTACTGTACAGGTGGTCAATTCTCACAGGTCCACAAAGTTACATTACCATGACCAAGCGATGCAAAAGTGAGTGAAAGTTCCAGTTTATGCATCAATGTCATACCTATTCCGGCCAATGTGACAGCTTCAAAGGAAAGCTCTGCACAGCTACGTTGTTTGAAAGTGTCCAAAATGTAGCCCAAACTACACTGATTACACTGGAGAAAACGACAGTGACGACATCGATGCGATGACTCGGCACTTTGAAAGATGTGAATTGCAACGTCACTTGTTTTGTTCCGAGTAAAAGTTACAACTTCTTTTTCCAGACAATTTCAAAAAGAATGGCTGTTTCTGAAACTTTCGTTTTTCGAATCCAATCGCCCGATTCGGACATCAAATTGATGATCTTGTGTTTGAGGGCTGGTCTAGCGATTGAGTGTGTCTAGTTATGGGGCATTTCAGACACCATGTGTCTGCCATCACATATTGAAGCTTTTCTTTACGCCGCAAAAACATTTTTTTGTTTACTTTTAAAAGTTTTTTTCTCTTTTAGTTAAGGTTTAATCATTTTGATGGGTTTGTGAATATTTCCCACAGATATCATTCATTAAGAAGTGGAATTTCCCAAATCATAATAATCCAGTGGAAGCAGAAATTGGTTTGATGCAATGAAATCGATCCCAATTGATGAGAAATTGTCTGAAATGAGGGGAATGGCAATAGATCTTGTAACCAACTTTTAGAGATCGTTTAAATTTTGTATTTTTATTATTTCATTGCAAATTGTCTTTTAAAATTTCACTTGGACATGAAGCAATTTTACTGTTTTTTTTTCGTCAAAAATTTTTTTTTGAAAAAAATTTTTTTCGTGATTTTGAAAATTCATTCTTCTCAAGTGCAACGGAGTCACTTGCCATCATGAAACATAGGAGAGAAAATCATCTCCTGTCAGACAGAAATCGTAAAAGATCATCTCACATTTTGTCAATTTTACCTTCTCGATGCCATCCAAGTGATGGATGTGGTTAGGAATCAAGGAGATTAAAGGTCTTTCACCAGAGCTACGCAACATGATGAATGGGCACTTGTCTTGAGGGAGATGAATTCATTGCACTGAATGAAGCATTGCGTGTCAGCACCATCCATTCATCCACAGGCATTTACACGATGGGAGCAATGGCATTGAGAAAGAAAGAAAAGAAAGACGAAAGAAACATCAAGCGAGACCATGTGAGGAAATGGTTTGGGAGTGAATTGTGAGAAAATGAAGGTAGACTTTTTGTGGTGAGAGTCGATGAGTTTCCGGGAGTCACCGCCTTCAGTACAAGAAACAAATGCATCAATTACGGAGGGCATTCATAAGATTTTGAGCCTGAGATGGAATGATGCACTTCTTGGTGATTTTGATGATGCCTTGGCATCAAAATTTGGTTCATTATACAGGGTGTCTGTAAAGTAACTACAACATTTTGATCGCTTATTACGTCTGACTCGACGATCTGGGTGGGTCAGCATTTTGTGACCGAATTGCTTGTCCTTTAAGGTTTTATTATCAACCCTGTAGGATTTTCTGCTCAACTGGTATTTTCGTCTGCACACTTGTTTCTCAGATGATGTCAAATGGCTGTGGGCCGAATTTCTCTCGTCGATCGAGCGAGGGTTCTTGCAACATTTGGAGTGTGGCGGCCCGTACTCTGTATTCAGAGATGGTGAAGTGTGAAAAGGGAGTGAATGCCCACCTCGATAATCAAACAATCCAAAACTATCACACACAATAAATTGCTGACAGCAGGCTCAGTGGAGGACACTGCGAGATCACGTCGTCCATTGATCCCAAACAAGGCAAATGCTGAAACAATCAGAGAAATGTTTGAGAAGAGGCCGAAAAATCTTCACCATGTCTGCCAATGCAACTCCTTCAGGACCTTGTAAACTGTGTCTAAAGGGGCCATTGTCTCTGCTGCTGGATGGCACACCGTTTTTTCGTCGTTTGTGATCGATGGACGACGTGATCTTGCAGTGTCTTCCATTGAGCCTGTTGTCAACAATTTTTTTGTGTGTGACAGTTTTGGATTGTTTGATTATCAAGGTAGGCAGTAACTCCCTTTTCTCACTTCACCATCTCTGGATATAAAGTACGGGCCGCCACACTTCAAATGTTCAAGAACCCTCAAACGATCGACGAGAAAAATTCGGCCCACAGCCATTTGACATCATCTGAGAAACAAGACTGCAGACGAAAATACCAGTGGAGCAGAAAATTCTACAGGGTTGACAATAAAACCTTAAAGTACTACCAATTCGGTCACAAAAAGCTGACCCACCCAGATAGTCGAGTCAGACGTAATAAGCGATCAAAATGTTGTACTTACTTTACAGACACCCTGTAGAAATGTAAAAAAAATTCAGGTTGATGCATTGTTGATTTTTTATTTTGTGGCCATTTCAAAAAGAGCTGCACAAAAGTCAGAAACAGACAAAACTGGTGAATGTGAAAAACATATGTTTCATGGAAGGTGCATTGTTGGTCAATGGTCGGAGGTGAATCTTGCCTTGGCACCCATCACTGACCAAGGGATGATCACCTGGAATTCTCCCCACTTTCCGAGTGTGTTCAAAAGTTTGCAACACCAATTGCAGTTTCGAAATTCGACCAAAAATGAACCTTCGATCAAACTGATGTTTTTCACATTCACCAGTTTTGTCTGTTTCTGACTTTTGTGCAGGTCTTTTTGAAATGGCCACAAAAATAAAAAATCAACAATGGATCAACCTGAAAGTTTTTATGCATTTCTTTTATGAACCATATTTTGATGCCGAAGCATCAAAATCACCAAGAAGTGCATCATTCCATCTCCAGGCTCAAAACTTTCTGAATGCTCTTCGTATGTAATGTCGTTTAATTAAAAAAATCAGAACAAAATACGGTTAAACTGTTGCAACTGCATGAGTGGTGAGATCAATTTTATTGAGATAGTTGGAAATGGGAAGGTCAATAATTGTGCTGGTTTCTGCAGAATTCGGAGTCTTTGCAGCTCTATGAAATTCAGACACCAATACATTTTATCTGCTGCCTCATTTGATCTTATGCTTTTATTCCCTTTTCTGTGTCATCTGTTTGCACCATTACTTTTGTTCAATTTGTATGGCGATTAGCAGAAGTCCATTTTCATTTTGATTTGATGTTGGAACTAATCCCCTTTTTTATTCTGATTCACAGTTGGGCCCAAGCCTCTTTTTTGAAGGACCTTTTTATTTTGATTTGCAATTTGGGCCTAAGCCTCTTTTTATTCCTGTTCGCAGTTGTTGGGCCAAAGACTTTTTTTGACTTGCTGTTGGGCCTAAGCCCCTTTTTATTCATATTCGCAGTTGGGCCGAAGCCCCTTTTTGATTTTGATTTGTAGTTGGGCCTCAGCCCCTTTTTATTCTGCTTTGCAGTTAGGCCTAAGCCATTTTTTGATTTGTTGTTGGGCCTAAGCCCCTTTTTATTTTGATTTGCAATTAAGCCTAAGCCCCTTTTTATTCCGATTCGCAGTAGGGCCTAAGCCTTTTTATGATTTTTATTTGGGCCCAGGGCCCTTTTTATTTTGATTTACAATTTGGGCCCAAGCCCCTTTTTTAATTCCTATTCACAGTTGGGCCTAGCCTTTTGTGATTTGCAGTTGGGCCCAACCCATTTTTATTCTGATTTGCAGTTGGGCCGAAACTCTTTTGTTGATTTTGATTTGTAGTTGGGCCTAAGCCCCTTTTTTGATTTGTACACATAGTTGGGCCAAGGCCCTTTTTACTTTGATTTGCAATTTGGGCCTAAGCCCATTTTTTATTCCTATTCGCAGTTGGGCCTAAGCCTTTTTTGATTTGCAGTTGGGCCTAAGCCCCTTTTTTATTCTGATCGTTGGGCAGAAGCCCCTTTTTTGATTTGTAGTTGGGCCTAAGGCTCTTTTTACTTTGATTTGCAATTTGGGCCGAAGCCCATTTTTATTCTTATTCGCAGTTGGGCCTAAGCCTTTTTTGATTTGCATTTGGGCCTAAGCCCCTTTTTATTCTGATTGTTGGGCAGAAGCCCCTTTTTTATTTGTAGTTGGGCCTAAGGCTCTTTTTACTTTGATTTGCAATTTGGGCCGAAGTCCATTTTTATTCTTATTCGCAGTTGGGCCTAAGCCTTTTTTTGATTTGCATTTGGGCCTAAGCCCCTTTTTATTCTGATTCGCAGTTGGGGCGAAGCCCCTTTTTTTATTTGTAGTTGGGCCTAAGGCTCTTTTTACTTTGATTTGCAATTTGGGCCGAAGCCCATTTTTATTCTTATTCGCAGTTGGGCCTAAGCCTTTTTTGATTTGCAGTTGGGCCTAAGCCCCTTTTTTATTCTGATTGTTGGGCAGAAGCCCCTTTTTTATTTGTAGTTGGGCCTAAGGCTCTTTTTACTTTGATTTGCAATTTGGGCCGAAGCCCATTTTTATTCTTATTCGCAGTTGGCCTAAGCCTTTTTTTGATTTGCATTTGGGCCAAACCCCTTTTTT
>JASGXE010018586.1:0-10501 GCA_030068105.1 Sinentomon sp. SZTP_YWyxl
CGTGGAGAAGGGTGCGTGAGAGCATTGAGTGGTCTAGACGCTGCTGGACGGGCAGAAATAAGAGAGACAGATATTGGCCCACCCTGTACCGGCTGAAACAGGTTGAGAAAACTGCGCAGTTGAGAAAATGTTGCTTGAATGATGGACCGTTCGATGCCATTGGTTCATCTTGTGTGGAAAATAATTTTTCGGTTCAACCTCAAAAGGCGATTGTTTTCTCCACACTTGTTGTTTCTTTCCTCACCTAGAAAAAAACCGATTGAAATTGAAGGTTTTTAATGTCGCATTGTTGTGTTCGGGAAATCCAAAGGAATGTGCTCACGTCATTCCTTCGAAATTTTGCTTATCATCTTGCGTAGCTAGCGACGCACTTTCCGCTCGCCGTCACTCTGTCAGTTCCCCAAAATGCGGAAAGAACAAAATTTGCTGAAGTTGCGAGTTGCGAACAAGGTTCCGATTCAATTAATCTGCAGACATTCAGTGTTTATACCCTCCGCTTCAAATACAGAAACCGAATTCAGAACTACAGTGAAGCAGGAGAGAGGAAAGAGAAAAGATATCTGCAAACTCGACAAATCTCAAGCAATCAGGACAAATTAGAATTGAATTCTAGAGCTCTGCGGGTGACTGAGTGCCAAATTAATTCCAGGGAGACAAGGGGGACAAGGGGAGACAAGGGGAGACAAGGGGAGCGGTTGACTGGAAATTGCGTACGATGTTTCGTCGATGTTGTTTTTAGCGAGAAACATAGCGCGCTGCAGAACTTCTCAGGCTCTGAAGATGACGCAACTCTACTTAGCGCTTAGGCACCCTATAGTGGTATATTGCATATCCCAGTGGTATGTTGTTTAAATTACAACCGCCTATAGTTTTTTTAAAACACGTCAGGCGTCCGTCTGGTCGTTTTTGTGGATTTCTGAAAATTGCAAGCTGCGGACGAAAACCTGAGCAACGCCACAGGGTGTCACGCTTTTATTTTGCTGGTTGGTTGGCGTCGTTACATGCGAAGGTAGTTTTGAGAGCAGTGCCAGTGGCTTGTTCAGTTCTGTTGAAATTTCTCTCTTACAGACTCTACTCGACATTCCCTAGGTGCCCTTGGGAGGCATGGTGATGGCATGTTGGGAGATAGTTTTGTTCTGGATCGATGAAATATATACAATCACCTGCTAAATTTTAATGTTCCTATATTTTTTGTTTGCTGATTGTCCATTTATGTATACATCTACATTGATGTTGTTCTCTAACGTTACTTTTTGCTGTTCTGTAGCTCATTACAGAACAGGTTCTGTACATATTGAAAGGAGGAAACTCCGAAAATATAATTATTCATTCAATTCAATTCATTCAATTTTTATTCTTCCAAACATAGCAAATTATGACAACATTTATTCCAAGATTGGACAACAAGCTCCACATTTATTCTGAAATTAGACCACAAACTGTCAGCATTTATTCCGAAATTGGACAACAAGCTCCACATTTATTCTGAAATTAGACCACAAACTGGCAGCATTTATTCCGAAATTGGACAACAAGCTCCACATTTATTCTGAAATTAGACCACAAACTGGCAGCATTTATTCCGAAATTGGACAACAAGCTCCACATTTATTCTGAAATTAGACCACAAACTGGCAGCATTTATTCCGAAATTGGACAACAAGCTCCACATTTATTCTGAAATTAGGCCACAAACTGGCAGCATTTATTCCGAAATTGGACAACAAGCTCCACATTTATTCTGAAATTAGACCACAAACTGGCAGCATTTATTCTGATGTGAGATTGCAAACTGGCAGCATTCATTCCGATGTCACAGACAACACAGACTGCAAACATTTATTCCGAGATTGGACGTTTTTGTACAACAAAAACTGGAAACAGTTATTACGAGATTAGACAACAAACTAGTAGATTTATTACCAGGTTGGACGATAACTTGCAACATCCAATCCGGGATAAGACAATAAACTGTCAATGAATTCCAGCATCAGACGACAAACGTTATCAACACTTATTCTAACTTCTACTGAGAGGAGATAACAAACTCAATACATTTACTTTATTTCGAGATCAGAAGATGCAGAAGAGTGGTGAGTTAATTTGAGTATTTTACTGAATGGATTAGCATAATAAAGCATATGCATAATGTTCGAAAACACTAAACTTCGACAGGAGCACTCATCGCTGGACGAATTTTAAACTTATTATTTTAAAGGCAGGGATCTTACTTTAACCCCTTCAAGACCAATCTGAAATTGAGTTCAAAATTGGTCCTCAACCGGTTAAAGCTATGATTGTGGCGCAAAGTGGAGTTATAATTTCAAAACTTCAAACCAAACTTTTTGCAATGGCAAGTGCTGAACACAACGCGATTATGGATACCAAACTTGGGTTTTAACGGAAGTAACTGGGGTTTTAACGGAAGTCCAGCGTCAAAGTTACAAAACTTTAATTTCAAATCCGTCAAACCCATTCGGCCCTTGTTAAGCCAAGTTATGCTGCCTATCTATGGGGCATCGTCTTACTCGTTATCCAATGATAACAAAATAAAACCGCTGCTGCCCTCGTCATCTGTAACAATGGAAAAATGCGTTTTACGTCCTGCGCATGGAATTGTAAATAAAAGTTTCAAAAGTCTAATTGCCACTCCGAAGTGGTTTCACATTCACACAACCCTGTTTAACGAAATACGTGTAAACCTTCAGCTCAAGGCGCCGGCAGTCACCAATGAAGAAGAAACATCAGCGTAGGTCCCGAAAGCTTGTTTATAAACCCTGCCGCGACTTTAGATGGCAGACCGGGGCCCCTAGCGTGCATTTTTCCCGAAGATGGAACAGGGTTAGATCAGATTCAGATACACTCCAAACACGAAGTTCAGTTTGGAACACCATATTTTAAAATGGGCTTAGATATGAAGTGTTCTTTTAGGAACATTTATGGACCACTCAGTGTGTTCCAAGAACACACTGAGTGTTCCAAATCTGTGACATTCCTGTCACAGATTTGGAACACATGAGTGATTTGGAACACCTTAAGTGTTCCAAATGGAACAATCAGTGTGTTCCATTGTTCCAAATGGAACACTCAGTGTGTTCCAAAAATCCACCACGTGTTCCATTAATGTTCTTATTAGAACACTTCCTATCGAAGCCCATGTTAAAATATGGTGTTCCAACCTGAACTTCGTGTTTAGAGTGTAGCTTTATTAGGTAAGGGAAGAAATTCTTGCGAGTACAGGGCCGCAATCGAGCATTCTTGCACAAAATGCTCTCTGCCACCAAAAGTTGCGGCAGTGTTTGTAAAAATGCACCCTGGAACAAAATAAAATGCTTCCTTTCATCATGCGTTAGAAAGTCTTTCGCTGGCCACAAATTGTCTGGAGGTCAAATTGAAAGAGGTCAAAACCATACTGTATGCAACCTTTCTGCACAATTCAAAACCAAAAGATCGAGGCAATGACACGAGGTACGAAAGTGGAGCGAGAAGGTGCAATCGTTTTGCAGATTTTTTTGCTTCGGAGTTGAAAAACGGAAGAGCTCAGATCGGTGTCCTCGCGAACGTTTTTGTTATTATTATTATTATTATTATTATTATTATTATTATTATTATTATTATTATTATTATTATTTTATTATTGTCATCTAGTCAAGTTACGACACGTCAAACAGTAAAATGTGACAAACAATGAAAAACCAAGAAAAGAAAAAAAAAGAAAAAAATTGCTTTTGCTAAAGACAGCGAAATTAAGATAAGAACACTCAACCACAAGGGTCAGAAAAAAGACGGAAGCACCAATGAGTGAAAATGGCCACGGTGTTCACATTTGGGTAGAGTTTTGGAAATTTATGGTACATATTGGTGGTCAAGAGAATTCCAGTCCCTCGCGGTTCTGGGAAAGAAGCTATTAAAATATGGGTTGAACCGTATAAGAGGAGCTCGTACATGGGTGTTAAAATGAGTTCGACGTGCAGTGTCGATGCGTGAGAATGATAGTGGAAGGGGAAGTGTGGATCGCCCTGTCAGAATGTCAGAGAAAAGGGCCAGACGTCTGGATCTCCGTCGCTCAGATAAGGCCTCCAGACCAAGGGTGGAAAGCAAATTTGAGACACTAGTTTCGCGTCTAAAATCGGCAGTAATCATTCGCGCAGCCAGCCTTTGGACACGTTCCAAGGAAGAAATATGACAGACTAAAAACGGGTCCCATACTTCGCAGGCATATTCTAATTGGGGTAGGACAAAGGTTTTGTATGCAAGAAGCTTGGCTTTCGTAGATGCATGGCGAAGATTCCTATAACCCAGGGATTTTTTGGACTTTGAAACGATGGTATCGATATGGTGACTCCAGGAAAGTTTACCGTCTATGTGAACACCGAGGTATTTAACAATGGCAGATTGGGGAATAGACTGTCCAGATAGGAAGTATGCCGCACTTGAATTGGGATCGGGATTATTGGCAGAAGACCTACGGTGAAACTCGATCCAGTTGCATTTTCCAGGATTGGGGACCATTCCCCACAACTTACTCCAGTCGTCTATTGCAACGAGGTCTGCCTGGAGCTTCGCTATATCCTCACGTAGATTTATTGGGGAGTATAAGACGACGTCGTCGGCAAACATTCTGATCCTACTACTTACGGCGCCAGGCAGGTCATTTATATAAAGTATAAAAAGAAGGGGACCTAAAACACTACCTTGGGGAACGCCAGATGTTATGGGTTTGGACAGTCTGGATTTGACACCGTTGAAGGATATGCTGAAATGGCGGTTGGCTAAATAACTTTCCAGAAGTGATAGGAGTGGAAAAGGAAATCCAAAAGATCGGAGCCTTTGCATGAGAAGAGTGTGTGGTATAAGGTCAAAGGCCTGTTTGAAATCAATGAGCACTGCATGCACAGGAATTTTTGATTCAAGGGATTCAGCAATCTCCTGTACAAATTCCAGTAGCTGTGTGGTGCAGGAAAATCCTCGTCGGAAGCCGTGCTGACAAGAGGATAGAATATTCGCCGAGTTACAAAAGATGAGCATTTCTTGGTGAATAAGGCGTTCAAATATTTTATTGCAGCTGTTTAGGAGTGAAATCGGACGGTAGGAGAGAGGGTCCGACGGATTTTTGCCTCTTTTTAGGATAGGCGCAATTGCAGAAATTTTAAGTGCTTCCGGGAAATGGGAGGACTCGAAAATTCTTATAAATAAAATTTCTAGGAAGGGGGCAAATATTTCGGCAATGAATTTCAGGAATCTGTTAGGAACCGATTCGGGTCCAGATGATTTCGAGCTTTTAAGATGCTGCAAAGCTCTGATAATCTTCAAATGGAGACCCCCACGGTTAATAAAGCGAAGAGAAAAATTAGAGCCCACGATTTGCTGATCGTAAGGGGCATTATTTGAAATTGGGAGGTGGTGCGGAGTTGCACTAGAAATACCGTTTTGGGAAGTAACTGCTGAAGTCGAGTACAGATTCTCAAAGACAGTGCAAAAGAGATCGGCTTTTGAAGGGTCGTCATCGGCAGGAATACCCGCATTGGAAATTAGGCTTGGTAATGGGGAGTGGGATCGTTTGGTGCTCAAGTAGGACCAGAATGCTTTGCCGTTGTTGGTCGTCATTGCACGCTCAATGAATGAGGAAAAAAGTTTTGAATTCAAGGCCCTTATATCAAAGTTGATGCTGTCGATTTTATTTTTCAGACGAAACTTCTCAACGGGAGAAAGTACGCGGCATCTTGAATCAGATTTTTTATAAAGCCTTCGCTTCCGATAATAAAGGTTGAGAAGTGTTGAATTGACCCAGGGAACTGATATGAGCTTCTTACTCTTTTTGAGGGAATCATCGCATAGGCATCAATAAGCATATTCTTGATGAAACACCATAGCTCATTGGTACCAGTGCTTTCAGCGATCGAGTAAAGGATTCCAGCTTGTTTGACAGAAATGAAAAAATGGAGGCCCAATCGGCCCTCTTGTATAAACGAATAGATTGGTACTGAGGAGACCGCCTTGGAATCAAACATGGAATTGAGCAGATAACTCACTGTGGTCACGAGGCCAGGTTGCGTACCGATGGAACATGGTGCTTCAAAATTAGTAAACAAAAGGTCAAGTGTGCTGCTTGTGCAGTCAGCTCTTTGATACGTGGGTAAGAGAACTTTCTGGGAGAGGTTGAACAAAAGAGCCAGCTCAAATAAGTGTCCCTCTGAAGGGCGAAGGCGGTGGTTTACAGCGTGTGGATCTGACCAATCAATGTTGGGACAGTTAAAATCACCAGCAATAATAAAATTACAAAATTATTGGAAGAGACGCAGTCGTTGCACGCTTGGATTACATCGTGAAGAACATTGAAACTTTCGGGCCCAGCATTTGGCGGACAGTAAACCCCAAAAAAAATTCCGAGCTTTAGGATACTGCGGGAGAGTGATTTCGCAGCCAGTAATTTCAACAAAAGTAAGGGGAGAGAAAAGTGAAGTGACGGAATCTGGAAGTGGTGCACTTGCCAGCCTGGCATTATCAACGGCGACAATAACACCCCCACCGTGGCGGGTTTCACGGTCCGCCCGAAACAGAAAAATTTGACGGGAAAATTTCACGACTGTCAATTTCACTGTGCAGCCAAGTTTCACTAAGCACTGCAATATCAATATGAAGGGTGTGGAGAGAATTTCTCAGCTCGGTTCGCTTGTGCAGACTAAGCAGCGACCTGCAGTTGCAATTATAAATAATAATTTTGTGAGGGTCAAAATTGGCAGTGAGTGTGGGCTTAGAAGCCGGCACCGAAAAACTTGGTAATTGGGGTGTCGCTGAAAGTGCGGGAATTGCTCGTGTGGAACCAGGATTGGGGACTGAAGAAATGGATAGATCAGGTGGGGCGGGCAGCTTAATTGTGGACACACAAAAGTTAGTGCGGGAAAAAGATTGACCTATTTTTGTGGATAATGTGGGTGGCATCCCTGCCCCCACCATCGCAACCGGCGGAACACAACTCGTCATTCCGCCCCTGCTTATGGATTGTACTGAAGGGGCAGAAAGACGAGTCGTGAACTCAGTTGGGATGGGTGAGGAAGGTAGTCCCCATGGTGCATTGGCAGAAACAGACATAGATGCGGAAATGGAATTAATTGTGGACAAACTAAAGTTAGTGCGGGAAAAAGATTGACCTGTTTTTGTGGATAATGTGGGTGGCATCCCTGCCCCCACCATCGCAACTGGCGGAACAGAACTCGTCATTCCGCCCCTGCTTATGGATTGTACTGAAGGGGCAGAAAGACGAGTCGTGAACTCAGTTGGGATGGGTGAGGAAGGTAGTCCCCATGGTGCATTGGCAGAGACAGACATAGATGCGGAAATGGAATTAATTGTGGACAAACTAAAGTTAGTGCGGGAAAAAGATTGACCTGTTTTTGTGGATAATGTGGGTGGCATCCCTGCCCCCACCATCGCAACTGGCGGAACAGAACTCGTCATTCCGCCCCTGCTTATGGATTGTACTGAAGGGGCAGAAAGACGAGTCGTGAACTCAGTTGGGATGGGTGAGGAAGGTAGTCCCCATGGTGCATTGGCAGAAACAGACATAGGTGCGGAAATGGAATTAATTGTGGACAAACTAAAGTTAGAATTCAACAAGCTTTATCCCTATACAAAAGGAGTTGCACCGGTAACAGTTCGGAATACCTGCCGACATTGAACTGAACGAGTTATCACCATTGCTCTCTGATATACGTAAAGCTAACTAAACCAAACCAAACCTGACCTAACCCAACCTAACCTATCCCAACACACCTTACCTTTGCCTATCCTACCCTACCAACATCATCCTCATCTTCCTATCCTATTTTGGCTACTTGAGCGTGTGTGAAAACTCGTCCAGTTCAGCTTTTTTCAGATGTCGGCAATTCCGAACTGCAACCGTTGCACCAAACGGTCTGTGAATCAAACTGTGTGAAACCAAACGGGAACCGCCGATAGTCGGATTTTGTCGTTTTTGATATTCGGGTTTCACGTGATTCTTGGCTTATTCGTTGCCATCGTTTAATTTGGGGACCGTTTGGCGAATTTAATGTCTTTGGCCTGGGGATAACGCCTGCTAAAATCTCTGTGAAAAAGTCCATGTGGACACCAATCTACATTCTACCGTTTTTAAACTACAACACAAAAGAGATCTACAAAACGACTGCAAAGGCTTTGTGTCAGCGCACTATTCTGCCCAAGGTTTTTTCATGCATGTTAATTTTGCATAGAAATTAAAGTTTCGCTGCATGGAGGGGTATGATGCATTTCCAGTTTCCGTCATCAAACGGAATACGGTGTAGAAATAATATTTTGAACGGCACATTTGAAAATATTCTGAATATTTTGAATAAGGTGAGAAAATAATATTTTGAAAACATGTAATATTTTTATAAAAATAAAATTTTGAAATAACTAAAAAATGAATGAAATCAAAACAATATTTTGATTACTTATATTTTGAACGGAATATGTTGAAAATATTGAAACAAAATAACATTTCGAATGTCGAAATAAACTGCATAACTGCGAAGTTGCTGCAGTAAAAAGAACACCCTTTATCAACATGGCCGAGCTATCACGATGACCTTGCCGCAGCCAGTGTTTGCACTACTCTCTCCATGCCGTTATTACTTTAATTCGTCTAAGTGCGATTACTTGTCGAGTAACTATCGTGTTTACGATCTGCCCGATTCGATAGAAATCGAAAATGGACAGGCATTCTTACTCGACGTAAACATCGGACGATTTTGAAAGAACATTCTTTGAAAAGTACGGGTAGCTGACTTCGAAAATGATGCTCCGATAATTTCGTTTTGCCGCACAATTGTTTCAGGGGACCTCGGTTTCACATCAGGCCCGGCAGCTCTGTACTTGAACCCTACCCGACAATTTTTTCCAACATGAGAAAACTTCCGAAGGTCAGGCTTCCAATCCAGGCAGGGGTCATACAATTTCAACATAACTTGATGCAGCTTCTCGCTTTGCACGAATGGTGTTTTGCGGTGCGTGTTCCAGTGATTCCACAAAGGGCTCCAAGCAATCGAAGAACTCCAAGGGTTGAAGAGTTTGGCTGGGAGTGTAGGTGTGGATCTACCTAGAATTTGGTATAAAAAGAAATGGCCAAATGTACCTCTCAGAAATTAAAGTCTTCCGTTTTCTTCTTTTCAATCTGGCCTTTTTATCGCTGCACTTCAGGGTAACAAACAGGCCCAAATGGGAAACGCAGAAGTTTTTATTTTGACTCTGTACTTCTAAACAAAAGCACTTTCTGTCCATCGTTTTTATCATTTGATAATAATTGGAATCGATGGAAAGACAAAACAACTTCCTGATGCGAAATAAACAAAAACATCAACTGCTGCGCAGTTTACGCAGCCTTATGTATTTACAAAGCAAAATATTTCTTTAACATCAGACGTGTTGTCACGGTATATAAAATTATTACGGCTGCCCCATTTGAACTCATCTATCAAGATTTCTGCAACGTGACTGGGTTGGTTGTTTTGTTTCGTTGCCAACGAGTCGCCAAAAGCTGTGTTGGATCCAGTGACGTCACCCGATCGTTGTTGAGCTTGCACAGTGAAAAGTGGTGCTCATTTGTGGTCCGCCTGTGCCGCCGCTGAATCGGAAATAACTTCATTTGGTTCCCGATCTAAGCCTCGATATACGAAAAGTCGAAACTTTGACTTCTACAGCCATTGTCTAACAACTACGTTTCGGAATTTCTCTTCCTTCACAGATTGTTCAGTTGATAGAGTCTCTTCATATCTTTTCTTCTCTTAATTAACTTTTCATGAAATTGCTAATTGGAGTTGGGCTATTTCTTTGGCTTTTTTCATTTTCCTCCTGCATTTGCTTTGATTGCACTGGTATATCCATGATTGTTATTGTCAATATTTGCTCTTTTTTGTGTGTTTGCAACACATTTGCAAATTAGAAAATTAAAATGATTGATTCATAAATTTAAACACAGTCCATCCAGAAAATTCACAAAGCAGATTGAATAGCTGCCAAAGAACATTTCAGAAGAAAAAAATTTAGATGTGGAAGAGCAACACAATAATCGACAAAATAATCTCTCTTATCTGACAAATATCAAAAGTGGTTGCCCCTCATTGCGAAATTAACATGTAAACGAGTAAAAGACATTTCAACAGGCTGTGAAAAAATGCGCTAGACCCTGTCTAAAAACACTATCACAAAAAGCAAATAGCCGGACAATATTTATTTATTTTGTTTATTTTTAACAAAAACAACAACAAATGCTGTGTGAGTACCAAAATCCTCCATATCCTTGCCATGCACAGCTTGACCCTGTAAATGTTCACACTCATGGTCGTATGTTTAATTCAGGCAGGACAAATCAAAGCACCTGGTGTTTTTAAATGTACAAATTTTGGTCGGGTTCACCTAAGGAACAATATCACCGATATTGTTGAAACTGACAAAAAAACAAATACGAATAGCATTCTTCTCCTGCATAGATGCTCAGATTATC
>JASGXE010018587.1:0-10163 GCA_030068105.1 Sinentomon sp. SZTP_YWyxl
TTTAGAAATCTCGCAACATGGGAGCGCTCTCCTGCAAAGTAAATGGGAACATGACTTTAGATGGCGGTTTCGCATTTTTACGGGGTTTTTAACATTTTTCGGCAAGGTGATGTAAATTACTCAGAAAATATAGTTGCCAAGGGGTGTAGAATCCCTCAGGGGCCTGCGTAAACCAAACTACATTGGAAGAGTTTCAAAAGCTAGCACAAGAAAAACCCGACAATCAAGTAGAATATTCGGTTTAATCTGCCTTGCTTTCTGTGAGAAGCAGAATTCTGCCTTGACATGTCTGCAGTTTTTAACACTGCCAATATAAACTAAAATTCACTGCTGAAACGGCTACAGAGAATAAATTGAAATTAAAATAGAGAATGAAGTTCTCGAGATCCATCAGAAACAGATGTCGCGAGATTGGACAGCACCAAAGAGGCCGGCATCGGCAGCGCCATTTTATGGATTGAGCTTTCTTCGATGCATGATGATGTTTTGTTGATTATTCCAACAGCTATTCTCAGGATGTACACTGTTTATAATTTCTGTTAATTGACAGAGGACTTAACATGAATCATTTTAAAATATATTTTATCCCCAAAGAGAGAAATCTACCGGGGTAACATACCCGGGCACCGAGCTGGTATTTCAATTCGACACCGGTAATACGAATAATGGCAGCCTGTAAGTGAAATCAAAAAGTATCAGTCAGAACTGGTTGGGAACGGATAAGTAAAAACTGACTCGACCACTAAATGTACTAGGTTCTGCTGGTTCACTCGGTACATAAGCAAAACTCAACTCTTGATTAATTAACGGCGCCCTCTTTCAGACGAAAATGCAATCTTGCACTTTTATCATATGCCTTATACTTAATTCTGGCGCTTTTATTTCTGCTGCCTGCAATTAGAGTAGGAAAAAAACAGTTTGGGGCATGAGTAAATGGATAAACGAACATATATGTGTTAATTTTTTTAACGAAAATGTTCGGAACATTAATTTCGTCGCCACTATACAGAATGAAAAACTTCCTGCGAGGTGGAGACATGCAAAACTTTTCAATTAGTGAGACTTTTCCAAGTATAGGCACTGGATAAAAGCTCACACTACTCGTATATTGTTCGTAATTCGCATTCGATTTTGAAGTTCGCAGCCATCCAGCAGGTATCTTTTTAACAAAAAATTAAACAGTGTATTTGAGACGAAATAGTTATAGTTAAGGTCAAATGAAAGAGGTCATCCACATCTGAGTCTAATAATATCCCATTAGAATAAGGATTCGTAGGGGCGACGAGAGCAGAGGAGTGGAAAAAGAGTTATAAATTCTGGCGATTTGGAAACACGTCGAGCGAAACATAAAAAAAACAAAAGAGAAAAGTGAAAACTAGGAAACAGAATAAAGGAATTAGGCTAGGGAACTTGAATTAATTATTTAAGATATTGCTGAAAAGTGTGTTCGCAGTTGCGTGCCACCGTCCCGGGTGGCTGGAGCGTGGGCGACGGAGATGTGAGCCAGGGGGGCAGTTTCCCCAACAAAGAATCTCATGCGTTGCTCCCCTTCACGAGTCCAGTGCAGGTTCCCCATTGTAACTCACCCTCAGGTTCAACTTACGAATTAGCCCATTCAAATATAGTTGTCCCTCTTTCTGTCTGCTGAAGAACGCTCCAAAAAGTTGATCAATAGTGAATTGAAACCAGTGCATGGTGCACTATAAAGTGTCCTGCTTTGAACAGGTCTTCATTGCACCAAGATTGCAAAAACTGACAAGGATGCACGTTTTTGCTTTTAGGGTTTTTTGGATTTTGGGGGGGGGGCACTGAGTAAAAGTGGAGGCTCGGAGGGTATTTTGTCACTTTTTTTGTTTCGCATGCTCCCTAGAACATGTCCTGAAACTTTGACATTACGATGAATTCTTAGCTCCCCAATAGTCACCCCAAATGGGCCCATTTTGGGGTACTTTTGGGGGGGGCATAACTTGGAAATGGGGGTCCAGAGCCATTTTTCGCACTGGTTAATTTCGATTTGTTTTGCCATCAGGAACAGCCGGTGTATGGTTTTCCTGGAGCATTTGCGGGACACCCTGTTTTCGTGTCTATTTTGCAATTCCAGCATGCCAAAATACCGTTTTACTATGGTACATCTGGCCCAACATGCCCCACCCATTCTACCTACCGACGCCTCTGTAGGGGCTTCATTGGCGAAGGGTGAATTTGAGCAGACAACGCGGTTCCATAATCACCCTTCAGCCCCCCGCTGAACCCAAAGAGTGGAACAAATTCCTGCATTAAAATTAATAAATCCTGAAAAGGCGCGAATATATAGCTTGTGGGTGGTGCATTATGTACGAGCGCCGAGAGGGGCATGATGTTGGGGAGGGCTTAAAACAAAGACAAGGAAAAGCTTACAATCTCAAATATTCTCACAATGAAATGAACTTATTTTTTCAACTGCAAAAAGTATAGACCTACACAAGGTATCCCAGAAGTTCATCAGCGGGATGGACTTAACAACAGCGCACTCTGAAAGGGATGGCAGAATTCCTGCAAATCGACCGGTTGAAAACGATCGAATCTGCATAGAAATCAAAGTCTCTCTCAATATTTTAATGGAGCAGTTTGAAGCCTCTCATAGCTTGAAAAAATCATCTTCAATCGGAATCAGTTGCGCGTTCCTGCAATAATGATTGCTCTTAGGCCGCCTCCTTATAATCCCCCTGAAAAAAATCCCTCTCTGAAACGCCTCCTTAATCGCTCTGTGGGTTCTGAACCTTCCATCTATCAGAATCAGGTCAAAACGCCTGGATTGTTATTAATTGTTGACCAGTTGGCCACCTGATCGCATTTGCACCATGTCAATAAAATCCGGTGCTAACACCATCAAATATGAAAAAAACCTAGACCAACTGGTGAAATATTTTCAGCGAATTCTTCCAGCAAATTCTCACCAAATGGCGACGAATGTCTGTATCCTAATAATGTGGGGAAAATACCTCCAGTCTATGTGGGAACTTCCTCGCAATTTTGCCACCATGGTGGCACTAAATTACCGCAAGAAGTGCTGTAAATTTCCACAGGTTTGAAGCGGGTTTTTTGTCACTTTTGGTGACAATTTCGGTTTGTCACGATTGCTCCGAACACAATGCACAGACAAGATTGCATCCGGGGTGCGTTTTTTATAAACCCTGCCGCGACTTTAGATGGCAGAGAGCGTTTTGTGCAAGAATGCTCGATTGGGACCCAGTGCTCGCAAGAATTTTATTTCTTTCTCGCAGGCTATCTGAAACTGACCTAACCCTACCCCCTCTTTGAAAAATAAATGCTCGCTGGGGCCCGGCCGCCAGTTTACAAACCCTGCCGCGATTTTAGATGGCAGGCCGGGACCCCACGCGAGCAATGTTAATGGCCTCAATCCAGCATTCTTGCATAAAACACTCTCTGCCATCTGATGTCTCGGCAGGGTTTGTAAAAACGCGGACCGGTCTGCCATCTAAAGTCGCGGCAGTGTTTGTAAACTGGAGTCCGGGTAAGAGAGACTTGTGTTAGACCCTGTATTTGACAGTCGTTGCCTTTATCCTTAGGCAAAAGTAGCAAACATAATGGCGTCTTGATTATTGTTCCCTGCATTGGGTACCTTGCCAACAAGGCTGGATCGCGGTCGGGATATCGGCAGAGCAGCAAGCAGCTTCTCCCAAATTTTCTCGAACTAAAATTTAAGGAAGAAAATTATCAGCGTGTGGAAACTTAGCATCCCATGCACACGCCGGACCAGGCAGAAACGGAAACAGTTCCATATGACAGCCAATCGCCGCGACCGCCGCAATATTTTGGAATACCCGCCGCAACATTTCGAAGTTCCGCCGCAACCGCGCGCAGAACATCACCTGTCCGAATGTCGCTGAATATCGCCTCATCCGCACGGATATTTTTAGGTTAGACACATGTTAGTTCAGGCAAGGTTGGGTTACGTTGAGTTAGGTTACGTCAGTTATGGGGTTGGTTAGCTTTGCACAGGTCGGTATAAGGTCATAGGTCACCAACGGTTTCATTGTATACACGAATTCTTTGTCACAAATGCGTGCAAAATAAAAATGACTGGTGATCTTGAAAGGTTTGGAAATTTAAAATAAAAAATAAAGTAAAAAATAAAAAAAATCACACTTATTGTGTGATTTGTTTTTGATTTTTTTACTTTATTTTTTATTTTAAATTTCCAAACCTTAATAAAAAAATTTCTATTGTACTTATTTTAGAACTGTTGCATTCAGCACTTTTGTGTCTACACCGAGAAATGAAATCCGAAATACAACGCCGTATGACCACAAACAATTTTCATGCAATTTCGTCCAACACCATACCACGGTCTATAACCGACTCATGCTTGTTCATCACTCCTCATCAAAAGTCTTCGAACACATGGGAGTTCATTATAATTAACTCAGACGCCATTTGGAATCAATGGCAGCATGCGCCGCAAAACATCATGACACTCGTGTTAAGATGTGAAGTTGCACCAAGCCTTGTTGAAATCAGATGGCCCCTGTAATAACAATTCCTTTAAAATATCGCCTGTGTTCGAGGACTTTTTGAATTCCGTGCGATTCAAAAAACGTGCTCATGAATCAAATTCAGAATGTTTGTGGGCTGCAGATGCTTCTTGTGGAGCCAACTTGCTGGACTTAAGAACAGAACCAAGCTTAGCATTGTCGTCTTGAAGTCACCGCCAACGAGAGAGCGAGAGAGATATTTTCGAATTTTGTTACAAATTTGCCTGCACGCTTCAATGCGCACGTGTGCTGCTGTCTCGAAGGCGTAGATTTCTGAAAAACAGCGGTATACTATATGCCTAATTCTGATGCCGCTCCCCATGCATAGGCCTTCCTAGGTGTACCAAAATCCCCTGCAAGGAGAAACGTCCCGTCATTTTTTATATACGGAGCCATTCTGAATACCCGGGCCATAGGCGATTTCTTTCAGACTTTTGAAGCACGGGGCAATGCAATTCCCCATTTCGTATGCGCCGCAAAACACATTACATGAAGGAATGCATTTAACAGCGCTTACTAGATGGGGAATAACATTGCCCCGTGCTTAAAAAGTCTGACAAAAATTTCCTGCGGCCCAGGTGAATGTCTGAGTACGTAATTCAGAAACCTGCATTCATTTCTCGGCATAACCACCAATTCAAAATAAGAACTCTTTCATGCCAATGAATAATGTGGAGAAATTTTCTTTTCTACAGAGAACGATTCCTGACTGGAATTCCTTACCCGCAAAAAATTTTAAAACCCCAATTTCTATAAATCTGCTGAAAGCACGTCTTTACGCATTTTTGGAACCTCCATCCATCGATTCGGTTATGTTCGCCTGTTACAGCCCTACAGCACTCACGTTTTAAGGTTTTTTCGTTGCGTCTTGAATGATGTTCTCTTGTGCTTTCAGCATAATAAGTTTGAATTCTTGCATTATAACTTGCTGTTTTTGCATATATGAAACGGGGCTAAGCTCCTAAATATAAACAATTCAATTCAATTTCAATTCAATTTTCAAGAAATGGCTAAGCCCCTCAATATAAACAATTCAATTCAAATTCGATTAAACTTTCAAGCCGAAATTAAACATTATTGGCAGATCACAGAGTTCTGGCCATAATTACTGACCCGTGTGTACTTTTAAACGCAGTGTGTGGTGTTTATGAGTTGAGAATCCACAATGTGAGGCTCCACCTTAAAGATATTTTCTCGAGTTATATATATGTAAAATCGCCCCTGACGCGGGTTTGGATAAGGGATATCCTCGTTTTCATTTCTTCTCACCAATGATGATGATCTTTGGCGAGATGGCATTGGTTGAACTGTTTTTGATTTTCTTCGCACAATATCCGAGAGTTAGACTATTTTTTCTTCGCCTACTGTCTGAAAATTGCGCATTTGATTGAGTATTTTTTATGTCTGAGCACATTTGAAGGGCCCTGCAGAGGATTTCGAAGGATCTTATTTGCAAGGTGTCATTGGTTGAGCTGTTTTTGATTTTTTCGCCCGATAGACCTATATCTGAGAGATAGACTGTTTTTTTCGCCCAATATCTGAAAATTTGCGCAATTGAGATGAGTTATTTTTTATCTCTGAGCATATTTGAAGGAGCCTGCAGAGGATTGCGAAAGAATGACAAAAGTGTTCACGTGACGGCAATAAGGGACGATCCACCCATATACAGGGTGCCCCGTAAATCAACCCCCAAAAATATCAGAATAGATTACCCAGGACCATACAAATCGAAGTTAATCAGTGGAAAAAATTGATCCGACCCCCCATTACTGAGTTATGCCCCCCAAAACCCCCCAAAATGGACCCTTTTGGGGTATTCATGGGGTAGGTAATATTTCAACCTAAAACTGTCAAATTTTCAGGACAGAGTCTATGTAACGAGTAAAACAAAAAATGTTCAGTGACAAAAAACCGTCCGAGCCCCCATTTTCACGCAGTGCCCCCCCCCCCACAAAAATCCAAAAAAGCCCAATTTGAGGTAGTTTTGGGGAAACTGAGATATGGAGATTGTGGGTCGTCGCATAAAAGCCAGTTTTCGCAGAGAGATTCCCAAAGATACACGGAACAAAAAATGTTCAGTGGACAAAAGTCCTACGACCCTCCATTTCTACGCAGTATCCACTCAAAAACCGCTAAAAAGCTTCACGTTCCCAGGGGCTCATGAGTGTTACCATGGCAACGCACAAGAAACAGTCTATTGTGAAATTTCGGTGGTTGATTTACGGGACACCCTGTATGTACGGAGTGTTCAGTAATTGACGGGCCATATAGGCGATTTTTGTCGGAATTTTAAACCACGAGGCAATGTAATTCTCCATCTCGCATGCGCCGTAAAACGCATTCCACGAAGGAATGCTTTTTGCAGCGCATGCCAGATGGGAAATTACCTAGCCCCGTGCTTTAAAATTCCGACAAAAATCTCCAATGGCCCGCCAATTTCTGTAGACCGTGTATACCTATCAGTGGGAAACATCAACGCAACTGAACGAGATTGTCATCCGGTCGTATATGCACCAAAGCCACTAACCCTAACCTTGACCCTAAGTGTGAAAAAAGTAAATTCCTCATTCAGATGCACCTTTCTCAAGGATGGAAAAGGAACAATGTTGATTTCTATGCACAATAATATTCCTTTTCCATCGTTGAGAAAGGTGCATCTGAACATGAAATTGACTTTTTCAAGCTTAGGGTTAGGGATAGGGTTAGTGACTTTAGTGCATCCGACCGATCATCTTCACTGCTGAATACCAATAGACCGTTCCATGTTAAATCTTAATGAAACATCACCATCTCTGAAAACGATTGAACACTGATGGACCTGTCAAGCTCATTTCTGGCTGTTGACTCCACGGATGTCCCGCTTGTGACAAAACTACAGCGCAAAAGACAAGATATGTTGGTGTGAGATTACATGCTTTTAAACCCCAAACTTTAATCCAAGCCGAATGCCCGTTTGTGCCGAGCAACAGATGGCCAATTAAGTGACATGTTGGATGTGAAAACTGCTGTGAATTCAAACAAAAGAGACCTAAACTATAGAGGCGTCCCATTTGGGGTCCTGTGACGCTGTCCAATCCCGAAAACAGAGATGAATTTGTCGTGTCGACCAACTGAATATGGAACACCAGTAAAAGTTGCTTGGAACAACATCGCTCCCAGCCATTGCTTAAGTGGCAAACGCAATCCTTGAACGATTTGGTCTTGGCAGCACAGGGGCAACGTCTGTGACTGCAACCATGCGGGTAATGGTTCGGTCAGGGGCCACGTCCCATTTTTTTTTAAATCTGCCAAAATCAGTGAGGCTTGCGGAATCGACGATTCCGTGAAAGTCTTAAACGATTAATTGAGTGTCGTTGGACCGTCAGTATTTTTGCCATTGGCGGAATTTTCGGACACCCTGCGAGGGTGAACTGCGAGTTGGCTGGGTTCTTCCCCTCTGCAGCCTGTGCGAAACCGGGTGAGAACAAGGATTTTCGTTTATTCGATTTCGTTTCCCAAATTTTCCGAAATTCTCGCGAAAACGTGTTGCGCTTGGAGCGCATTGTTCGGGAACACTGAACCCGGGCGGCAGATCCGGCAACAGGAGGGATCGGAAGCCGATATGAATCATTTGGCCCTTAAATTAAATATTAGACTAATGCGAATAATTGAAATTAAAAAGTGCAATCTGCGGCAATCCCTTCCATGCCATGCCCCCATCTCCCTATCACCAACATTCCCCATATCCACTAAACCCTCTCCAAAACCCTGCCTTTACACAGCAAATTTCTGCTTTCCAACACTCTCACCCCTTTCCAGAGCGTTATTCCCTTTTTGCAGCCATATTGCTTTACGGGAATCTCCCCTTCGCATTTAAATTCGAAAGAACCTCACATCCATGCACCCCCACAGTACTGCTGCCCAGCCCCCTTGCACACCCTTACACCCGGAAATTCCTCTTGCACACCTTTCACAATCGGAATCCCCTCCAACACACCATCACACCCGGAAATCTCCCAATTATACTAACAAAGGGCCTGAAACGGACTGCGGAATTTAGGCGTCAACTTTGCAGTGGCAGAATAATTGCGGGCTCAAATACGGGTAGAGTATCAGAGCCCTTCG
Source organism: Sinentomon sp. SZTP_YWyxl (assembly GCA_030068105.1). Classification (NCBI taxonomy): domain Eukaryota; kingdom Metazoa; phylum Arthropoda; class Protura; order Sinentomata; family Sinentomidae; genus Sinentomon; species Sinentomon sp. SZTP_YWyxl. The sequence continues at coordinate 8,640 of JASGXE010018587.1, forward strand.
TGCTCACCAAGCTCTCTCCCATCGGAAGTGAATGAATTCAAGTAATTTCGCCAAATTCCACATTCCGTTCTGTTCGCGAAACAATACCCCGTTATTTGAGTCTCTATGCAGATAGGTACGGGCGAAAATGGATCGCGAGTGTCGAATGTTCCGATGTGATAATTAATCACAACGAATTCGTGCGACAATCGCGAGTTTGCCTCCTCCAGGGGCGCAGCAACTCCGATTTTGGGAGGAAGGGGGTCATTTACACGGATCAGGAAAATTGCGGGAGAGGAGGCCAAATTAAACTACCGTCGAAATTGGGGTTGAGACACGTTGATCTTCGCAGTCACCGACTTCTTTGGTGTAGACATTATATACATATAGGACATTTTAGCCGAAAAATTACATTGAGGCGGAAACCAATTTATAGGTTGACAACAGTCAATATACGGACGATGATCATTGTGCGAAGGTTTTTTTACATTTTCTCTAAAAATTACGCAAAGCATAATCTGTTCGTCACAAAAATAAAACAGTCTACGATAAAAAACGATAAATGAGAAGAGGAAAAAAACAAATAAAATCTCCAAGCGACAGGCGTCACGGTCGAAGCGCGAGACAAGCGAGCCAATGAATTTGAAATCAGCGTATCTGCAATTAGCAGATAGGCCATTCCAGTCGGTGATTGTTCTGGAATTCTCTAGGGAAAATGAGATCTGGGGAAAAATGAGTGAAAGAACACATTCTTTTCGCAAAAAGGCAGAACGAAGCTTAGTCCATCATCCGTATATCTTTGCGCCGGTTTCTGAGAATAAGAGCAGGGAAGACAAAAGTTCACACTATACCAGTAAAGGTATCAATGCTATCAAACTGCTTTAATAAATTTGGGGACTGCTGGCCCCAGCACCCCCAGCTAGTCTAATTGCACCACTGGTCAGTTTTCGCCTACCTATAACTTATCTCTTATGCCCGGTTTTTTCCGAAGTCGGGTTTAACTTTTGCCAAGAGTGTCGCCAAAACTAGTGAGCGCGAAATACGAAGAGAACGATCTGCGTTCCCTTTGGCCTGGTGCCCTTTTGAAATGGCCCCATTATTCCCTTTCGCTTGGTGCCGTTTTAAAATTGCCATTTAATTCCAGCAGATCCGGATATTCACATTCAAATTGCTCGGCGAAAAGTAATCGGAAATGCTGGCAATTAACCCTGCAATTGACAATTGCAACGCAAAATGTACGATGTAATTTTGTCTCTTGTTGTTTAAGGGCGAATCCCTGGTTTATTCTGGATTCTGCGGACCATTCTTCATTTCAGTTTGTGTCTTCCAAATCATAAGGATGAGCCACGTGAGCGGGGTAGGGGGTTTGGCGCAGAGAAGCAGGTTGCGTCAGCTGCTGAAATGCAAAATGTTGAAAAATGTCATAGGTGTGCATATACTGTAAGGCTTATAATCGGTGCACATGCTTGACCTGTTATCAAGGTTGGACAAACAAGGCCCATAATCAGTACTGGGTGGTCCAGTTTTTTATCGGTGGCTTTTTCT
>JASGXE010018588.1:0-11303 GCA_030068105.1 Sinentomon sp. SZTP_YWyxl
AGGTTTCGGCTAGGAGCGGTGGGGGTACTGGAGCAGTTGCACTGAGCGGTGTATGCGGAGTGAACCTGCAAAAAGCCCTGGTGAAATTGGATGACCCCTGTATTGGAACTTAAAAACCTTTGGAACTTTTTTAAGGAAAGGTGTTTGTTGACCTGTCCAGATCAGCCCACATTCACCAGGGAATCGCCCGAATACAGATGTAGGGCAGGCAACTTTTTTGACAACAATCTGATCATCCGAAACGCGACAAAGCGGCGGTCTCTCTTTTGCTTCATTAGCCAGAGAGGAAAAGGACAATCGTCCCGACTGCGCGCTGTGACATGTTGCAAATCGCCACCTCGATTTCAGGATAATGAGCGCCATTATTTGCCCTGTGCAGCCCTTCAGCCAAAGGAATCCCCATGCCTATAATAGAGTTAGGGGTTGCGATTTAGTAGACGCATTGAGAGCAGAAATAAAAGCACAGTAGCGGCAGGGTATCATCCCTACTTGATTAACTCTGTTCAGTGAAATATTTCCCTAAACACCGCATTTACTAGTGTTCACATCAGTTACAAAAGAAAAGTCATTTTTGTAAAGCGAATGACTTTTATAAATTTAGCGGTTTGTGTGATAACTATACACTCCAAAAGCAACATTTGTGGTGGAGTGGGGTGTGAAGCAGAGGGTAGGGATCCTAAAACAGAAACCGCGGTGTCGATTTAGGCGATAGGCGTACCTATACTAGGTCTAATGCTGTTCATCAGGCTAAACTCAAGTAGCGTCCCTAATTATATTTAATTTCACTGTCACTTCAGATTGTGTTTTGTGCTCTTCTTCTGCACCCTGGAGGCCAAGTCTCTCCTGCAGACCTCATGCGACATCGTATCATTCGAACCGGTTTCCTGATAAAGGAAAACCTAGGAACTATAGGTTCCTCAGGGAGGGAGGCGTGAGGCTTGGTTATACCCCCACCGGTTTGCCAATGCCGCCGTTTCAGTTTGACAGGAACTGATGAGTCAAATGGACCGGAGATAAGATGCTGACAGGAATTTGTGAACCAACGTTATCCTAAACTGTGTTGTACAAAGCCTTGACTTGACATTTTGCAAGGATACAGCACTTTGCAGATAAATATTTCTGGTGAAATCTATATGGGAAGAGACACATTTATTTATTTAAAAATAAATGACCAACAAAATGCGTTGGAACAGAAATTTTTGGCAGGGAATTCCACTCACGAACAGTCCGGGTGAAAAACCATTGCAATGTGTTGGAAATCAGTGACAAGAAAAACCTCCTCCAAGGAAATGTGTTGAGAACGCATTTGTAACGAAACAACAGAAAACGATTGTGGATCACGGTGGCAGAAATATTCTAAAAGAATGAGTGCATTAATTCCCTCACAACTGTACTTTCCAGAACTGCTTTATAGCTATAGGCCTGTACCGTATTTTCAGCTCTTTTTCCGGTAAACGGTTGCGTTTTAGAAGTAAAAAATGAGCTACCGCTCCGAAGCATTAGCGCTTAAAACAATTAAAGTTGAGAGTGATCCGTGTAGACGTTTTGACGCAATTGTGCCTCACATTAGACGCACAGGCAGGAAACTGTGGCAGTCGGAGAAACGCACGCGATGTAGAGATCGCTGCTATCTCCTGATGGTCACAACCCCTAACCAGACCCTAATCGTTGCCAGCTAGGATGTACGGAACATCTCCTAATTCGATTTTACATCTGACCGTTACACGGGGAGCTCCGCCATTGTCCGCAACAATGCAAAAATTCAACAATGGGTTTTTTGTTAATTTCTTGACCCTCTTCGTAAAGATTTTTGAATGAAAATTTTGCGGAGTAGAAATGAAAGTTTTCGTCCTCGTTGGGAAATCCTATGTACTTAAAGAAGAATCGAGGAACAATCTGTATGCATTATCTCCACAACAATGCAGAAATTCAACAATGGGTTTTTTGGTCATTTCTCGATCCACTTCGCTGAGATTTTTGAATGAAAATTATGTGGCATAGAAATGAAAGTTTTCCTCGTTGTGAAATCCAATGTAAAGTAGAATCGAGGAACAATCTGTATTAGAGTCGAACATGCATTATCTTCTGGTCTTTGCCTGCGTGCATCCGACTGGGAGTCAGTCAGATCGACGAGACAAAACATGGCTCATTGTTGCAGTTTACATTGCTTCAGAGTGGAAAAACAGGAAAAGGACATTTGTGAATGTCAGACAAACCGATGCTAGGGCTTGGCTTTGTTTGTTTTCAGCAGCATTTAGTTCTCAGTCCATTCCCCAGGGATTACTTTGTCTTCTAAGCCCATGGAATTGTATAGTTTAAACCCGGATTATATTCCCTTGCATAGTTGTACATCTGCAGATTTTGGCCAAAATGCCAATATACCCACTTTTTCTTTCAAACTTTTCAACTCTTTCTTTAGATCGATACTTTTACTCAACTATTATCGAGAAAACAGTTTGCAACACTTGGCGGAGGTGCTTACACCCACAGTTATCGTCGTAATATTGGTACAACCACAGAAACAATAATGGAACACTTGTTGTGTTCTTGGAACACACTGAGTGTTCCAAATCTGTGACAATCCTGTCACAGACTTGGAACACATGAGTGATTTGGAACACCTTAAATGTTCCATCGCTGGAAATGGAACACTCAGTGTGTTCCAATGACAGACCAAGTGTTCTTAAATGAACACTTCCCATCTGTCATAAGCCCATGTTAAAATATAGTGTTCCAAACTGAACTTCGCGTTTACAGTGCAGAAATTTACCGAAAAAAGATTCTCAGCGAACAAGGGAATGAGACACATTTTGTTGTTTCCCGGAAACATTGTTGCACTTTCCAGCCACACGACTAGTTAAGCCTAAAAGATAGAGCTTAACTCACCATCCAGCCAGATGGTGCAGAATTAGCCTCCTTGGATAGCCTTATATTTGGTTGATCATGAACCTTAATGAGGATGATGCAGCCTCAGTCTTGGATGATCTTGTAAGATTGACTCCGATGGTGTTTAGCCTTAGTGTTGTTTAGCCTTAGCCTTAGTCCTCTATTGTTTTCATATAGGATGATTTATATAGCTTTTGCCTCGATGATCCTGTAATCCCTGCGTTACTGTGATGCAGCCTCAGCCTGGGATGATCTTGAAAGTTTAAAACTTGGGTGACGTAGCCTTCAGCCTTGGTTTGTCCCGTGAACGTGAGCAGCCTCAGCCTTGAATGATCTTGTAATCTTGACTGTTTTAGATGATCTATAGCCATAGCCCTCGTTAACTTTAGAAGCCTGACTGCGATGATGCAGCCTTAGCCTTGGATGATCCTGTAACAGTAATTGGGATCATGCAGCTTCAGCCTTCGATGATCTTGTACAATCTTGACTGGGATGATCTATCATAGTCACGTTAATCTTAGAAGCTTGACTATCGGATGATGTAGCCTTAGCCTTATAGATGATCTTGCAAATTTGTGTCCGACAAAGGATAACATGCAGAGATCACATTTCGGCGTTTGGAGGACTCCAGAGCCAAAGGAAAGTTTCTTTCCTCATCTGGAGGATTCCATTGTTCAAGCTTTCCAATACCTTTCACCCCCGTCCCCCTGGTGTTCATCCGCCGGCGGAGAAACACTCGGCTATAGTTCTTCCAAATTAGGTTTTACCGAAAATTTGTTAAATTGACAGCACAATTAAAAATGTTCAATTAGTTCTTCAGGAATCTTTCAAAAAGGAAGAGTGGTAGGTACCTACATTTCGAAAGAACTCATTAAGCCTTGGGGATGGCTTAACTCGCTTTGGAAAGGCAGCAGAAAGGCGATGTCAGAATGCTTTTAGCGGAAAAATTGCTGAATTCCGAATCGAATCGACTTGGTCGTTGTTGGCTAAGATGGCGCCGCCCGCATGCTGTCGTCTGACCGAAAAGAACCATGTACAGTGTACTCCATGATTTGACTTTACATAGCCATTTTCCTGGACATGGTATACAACTCCACCAATGTCTGCTGCATTTTGTAAAAAATGACGCAACAAATGGGCCGAGTCTTAAGACGTGGCTTGGCTGGGACTGGATTTGAGTCATGCAGTTTTGTTGATTGCAGAGATGGCAAGCATGGCAGCCAGTGCAATGCCTTCACAGCAATCAAGAAAACAGCAATGACTTGAGTCGCGTCTCAGCCAAGTCCCGTCTTAAGAATTGGACCAATGAGCGTTCTTGTTGTTTTTTTTATCCTGCAAAACGATTTTGAATGGAAATCGTGAGAACGGAAATTAAAATTTTCTTGTTGTCGGATGAAGGGATTTCTTACGCAGTGACCAACTCTCCCATGTGTAAAAGCCCATGTAAAGCTGAACCAGAGGACGCTTTGTACATAACCAAACCGAAAAAGAATGGAACAAAAGCAATACTGGCTGACTTGACATCTGAATTAATCAAAGCGCAACATCTGCTTTCAGTAATGCCTCGGCAGAGTTAGGAAAGAGGCCGAAAAACAAAGGAAAAATCACTCTAGAATCCAGAAATTTCAAGATAAGGGTCCTCCCTAGGGAGATAGGTGACTGACGAGGCTGAAACTAATTTTTCTTCCGAAAAAATGTACGCTGCTGGGCAAAATGATATGTATATAGTGGCGGCAGAGTTAATGTATACCACACAAAAAATAGAAAAAAAGCGGCTCTTCAGATTTTTGCGAAAACTCCCTGCTGCAGAAATTAAAGATCAACTTTTCTGACCGAGGTTAAATTCTGACACATCTAGGAGTATTTTTTGAAATATGGTTCTTTAATTTCTACCGCCTACATCAAAAGTATCAAAACACTCTCCATGCCAACCATTGGATAAAACTATCGGGGCGGAAATTACACTCTAAATCAGAGGTCACCGTTTGTAACACCTTTGGGACACCTTTTTAACACGATCTTTGGGGAAAGTGCTCCCTTCGGATCATTTTCGGCACATCTTTGAAAAGCGTTTAGTGTGATCGTGGGACATTATCTTCCTGTTACAAAATTTGGAACACATGAGCGATTTGGAACACTACGAGTGCACCAAATCGCGCAGATATGTGCTCCAAATTTGTGAGTGGAAAACTGTACACCAAGAATACATTGCGTGTTCCAAAAAAAGTTCCGAAAAGAACACTTCTATCTCAGCTCGTGTTAAAAAATGTGTTCTAAAAGGAAAACTTCAATTTAGAGTGTAGACACCCATTGGTCGCACCATGGTGTAATGGGATTTCGACGCTTGTGACGAAGAACACTGAATGAAGCGCGGTTATACAGTAGCAGCCGCTTCCTGTCACTTTGCTTCTGTTGAGACTTAAGCCCACGACAATCTAATCAAGTAAAGTAAGGAACGGGAGATAAATGCTCTTTTGCTAATTGCATCGGGAAATTAATCGGATGTAATTAATTTGTGTCTCCGGGATCAGTTTTTCCCTCCTTTTTGCTGTCTTGAACACTTTTTTTCTGGAAATAATCTTCACACAGGCCATGAAAGTGGGATGCCAAAATCTGAGTACGTTATCATGATGTGGAACTCCTTTTTTTGGAGTGCCTCTTCAGAAAATGAGAATACTTCAAGGGAGTGGCGTCCGTTTTTTGCCCTGAAATCGAGTTATATTTGCTGTTAATTAGTGAGCTCATTGTCGCCGTAACTAACGTTTTCCCCTTCATTCTAGCCATCGGAACACAGCAAACACAGCAACTATATGTAACTTGAAAGCTTTTCAGTGACGGAAAAAATCATGTAAACCTGAGCCAAAAGATGCCGACTTTGAGATCCGACGTCAAACTGGCCTAATCACAACCAAGGAGAATATTACACACACTCTAAATTTGAGGTTACCTTTTCGACATCTTTTTAAACACAGACTTATAGATCGAAATGTGTTTCGGAATGTTTAACAAGCGTGTTTTCTTGGAAGATCATTTTCCCGTCACAAAACTGGAACACATACGCGATTTGGAACACTTCATGCACTCCAATCGCTATGTGTCCCAAAGTTCTGTCAAGTAAATAGCGTTCCTGTAGCACATTAGTGTGTTACAGGAACGTGTTCCAAAAGTGTTCCGAAAGGACTACTTCGATCTGAGCCCGCCTGTTAAAAATGGCGTTCCATTCCAAAACCTCTCATTTTATAGAGAGATCGTTTTTTTATATTCTTTGACACATTAGTAGCCAAAAGTGTGTCCAATTTTCTCTTAGAACTTTCACTTTAGAACTTCACCTTTCTCTTTGCTGCACTCCATAGAGCCATAGTTTGCTCAATTTGATCAAGTAACAATATCCACAGATCAGGGGTCTCGGAAATAAAATGTAATTAGACCAAAAGTTGCCGTTGGCAGAACTCAATTTCACTAAAAGTGACAAAAATTTCGAAAGGGCCCGTTGAGCATCTCAGGATGGATGCTTGTCACGTATGCATTTGGATCATTTTGAGTGATATATCACAGGTTTGGGGTGAAAAATTATTTTTTGATTTGAGAATTGGGCGAGAAACTCTCTGTTACAAGATTCATTTTCAATACGGCACTAAACGAACATGACATTAGTGCAACCATATGGAGGCGCTATTTCGAAGTAATTTCAGTGCCATTTCAAGATTCGGCGTTTGATTTTTGTTGAAAATTGATTTCAACAATTGAGGTATTTCGTCACAGACATAAATCGGAAGCGATGACATATTTTTAAAACATATCTTTATAACTTGTGAAGTGCAAGTCAATTAGCTCTTCATTCTTTTGCAATATTGTCATCCATAGCCGTGAGATATATTATGTGTGGGTATCATATCGCTGCGTCGATTTCGTAAAGGCTTTTGAGCTTGTCAAAAAATGGCGGCATATGACGATTATTGGCATTGTGAGTTTCCTTTAAACTTTTACGATTTTGCCATTTTCATCGTGGAGTGCATCCTGGCCTTTAAGGCCAGGATGCACTTTACGGATTTCAGCAAAGGATGCATTGTCCCAATGATGAATTTCAGAAAGAAATTTCGTTTTTATGGACCTTCGAACAGTTTATTACTCGAATTACATTCGGCATTGAGAAATCCAAATTTGTAGTCATCCGGAAGGGTGAAATAGGTACCACTTTGAAAAGCATGGAATTTAGCGTTGTCATCGGTCGGAAGAGCGAAAAATCCAAAAAAAAAAATTATGGACGAATGTTTTGTGAAACATCCAAAAACTCGCGGGAAAAGTCAGTATGGGAAACGGAAACACTCGTAAAATGCATTTCTCTCACAATGTGAAAAATGCGAAACCGCCTTTTTTCTCTTTGAAGATAATTTGACGGTTTGAAAAGTTGTCAGAGACCTGAAGTTACGTACAATCCGATCCCTGATTAGACTTCCCATCATTCTAAATGTGATGTTTCGGTATGGAACACCTCCGGAACACCATATTTCTCGTGGCTTATTAGTGGGAGTGTTATTTTCGGAACACGTGACGTGCTCCCAGAAAATCATTTTACTGTCACGAATTCGGATGCACATGAGCGATTTGGAGCACATGGAGATTCCAGATCGAACGCGTTCCAAATTTGGACAGGAAAATGAGTGTTCCGCAAGATCGCTTCAGATGTTCCAAAATGTTACGAGTAAAATACTCCCATCCATCAGCTCATGTTAAAATGGTGTTGCGAAGGTGTTCCAAACAGAAACCTCAGATTTCGAGTGTAGGGTTTTAGTCAAGGAACTTGTCGCTGTATGTCGTAGGTATAGAGTTTGTTGAATTTATTATTGGTCCATGAGAATAACCCCAATCTGCCCCAGAACTAATTTTCACTTTTTCATTCACTCATTGTTCCCAGTTTAAATCCCTATGGTGGAGCTGCTTACGAAAAAAGGCTGTGGGAAGTCAAATCATGGAACGAACTGTATTTTTCTGCCGAAGAAAATCAAATGCCTGTTGTAAGGGTTACGATAAGCCCTAATGGTGCATTACAAAAGTTTCATTGAAGTATTTGTAAATATTAAGGAATCTAGTCTTTGACGCGCTCACCTTTTCACGATTTTTTCCTTCCTGTGGAAATTGTATTATAGGCAGATATTTTCACCCGATTTTTTTCAGCAAAAATACTTTAATAAACGCCCAGAAACGCATCCGAATATCTTTTAGGTGATATCCGTCGTGTGATTTCCTATTTGGTTTTTAAAGCCGCACTCTGATCATGACATGGCAAAAGTCGCAGACGACCTATTCTATTCAATAAGCCTGTATACCGCTACGAAACACACGCCGAACGTTTTTGTGAGACGCACGAAGCCTGTCAACATAGCATAGAGAACCCGTTGAAGTATTCGTACAATTGCGGTTAGGTTTCCCATGCAAGAACTAGGCTGGTATAATAGGTGCAGATCGCAATTCTTTAAATCGTATATTTTTTCTGTGTGGGACACTGTCAAAGGCCTTACTGAAATTCAATGTGGGACACTATCAAAGGCCTTACTGAAATCGACAGGTAACAAACAGAAATACAAATTGCCACTTAAGCGTTTTTCTGGTTGTATATCTCGTGGTGACGCAACAAAGGGAAAGTGTCGAACAATGCTTTGCTTCCAGTGTGATGCTTATTGACGCTCGGATTGCATTGATGCGTCAAACCGCAGTGTTTTGTCGCGATAATAAGCTCTCGAAACCACAACACAAGGAGCTATGAAAGCGTACTTGTTATGCGCGTTTAGTTGCACATAAATGGCTCCGTTTGTCAGCGTTGAAAGCTGTGGCAAATTTGACTTCTTTGAAGAGTCAATGGTTTTGCTAGCAGAATTTTGGCATAGGAATGGGTTAATTAAGTTGGCTATCTCGAGATAATACGTAGACAATCGAAAAATATTTTTCTCATCAAAAGATGCCATCTGCAGATGGGCTGGAAAACTCATTCATGAATGAGTTTTCCAGCCCATGCTGTTGCAGCAAAAAGCGCTTGGTTCGCTTGTTGGGCGTCTTTTGATCTTGAAGAACTGTCACTGCTCTTAAAAAATCACCCAAATTTATGCAGGACTTTTTTGACGAAAATTATGTGAAATTTCACGCTTGCATACTAATTCAGGATTGAGAATATTCCGTCCACTTTCGATTCGTCGAGACAGACAAAGATATTCATTCCCGATATCTTTTTGTCTCCCTTTGAAGCTGAAGCGGCCTGTGCATAAAATTAACTCTGAATTCTCAGCAATTTATGCGATGCTTCTGTCATCTCGAAAGTTTTTTTCTTATACTCCTCGTCTTCTGATCTTACAGAGCTTTTTTGAGAGAACCACGTCAGGAATTTTTTGAATATTTAAACCTCTCCATATCTATAAGCCAATTTTCCAGTTCATTTACGTATTTCAGTTTCAAACTGCCCGATGAGTTAGAAATACGGCGTCCACGTTGTTGACTGAATAATTTGCATGCCTAAATCGAAAATGGGGGAAAATATATTTTTTCAGCTTTTTGTGGTGGCAAACTTCAAAAGATTGCGGTCAATATTTTTGAGCTTTGCTCAAAAAAAGTCTGAGCTGTTTTATTTTGATCTGGAAATTGTATGCGATTTTGTCCGAACAAATGACGGCTTTGGTCTCGCGTTCCGGAGAAATATGCGATGGAAATATCGAAAAGATTCTTGACAAAAATTGTTATCGTAAAAGCCCATACACTCTAAACACGAAGTTCAGTTTGGAACACAATATTTTAGCATGGCTTAGATGTCCTTTTAAGAACATTGATGGAACACTTGGTGTGTTCACACTGAGGTGCGATTTGGAACACTTAAGGTGTTCCAAATCGCTCATGCGATCCAAATCTGTGACAGGAATGTCACAGATTTGGAACACTCAGTGTGTTCCGCAATAACACACCAAGTGTTCCAATATTTTTGTGTTCCAATGTTCTAATGTTCTTAAATTCTTAAAAGAACACTTTCTATCTAAGCCCATGTTAAAATATAGTGTTCCAAACTGAACTTCGTGTTTAAAGGGTATACGAGCGCTTTATCTCGCGATTTTTTACGGAGGAGAATATACGCTCTAAATAGGAGTTTTTCGTTTGGAACACTTTTGAGACTCCATTTTTAATATGATGGGCAAAGATGGCAAAGTGCTCCTTTCGGAGCTGAACTCTTTTCGGCTTGGCAGGAGGAAACTCCGTACGACGGCGAAATCAGGGACCACATGTTTTCTACCGTAGAGCAAGCTCAAGTTTCACGCGTTACACGAATGCCATGTGTTTTACGGCGTTGGTTAATGTATAGCTCCCGGGTTAATGGGATGTTCGCCTATGTTCGAAGATTAACGGTAGGCAATGTTATTCAGATTGGAAACATCAAAAACATTTCATTGAACCTTTCTGACGCTTCATATCTCCCAGGCGCCTGGGGCAGGTATACATTCGTCTGTGTCGCAATAGGACCTACGCCCGATGGAAGACCTCATTTTGGCATATGTTGCGTTCCAAAAAATAAAAAAATTAAAAAGAATGAAAATGATGGGATGGTCCAAAAGTAAAATTTATTTTCTTTCGTCCTCATCGAGAAATCGTCATTGTCGTCAATCTCGTCATTGTCGTCATTGTTGTCATTGTTGTCATTGTTGTCATTGTTGTCATTGTTGTCATTGTTGTCATTGTTGTCATTGTTGTCATTGTTGTCATTGTTGTCATTGTTGTCATTGTTGTCATTGTTGTCATTGTTGTCATTGTTGTCATGTCGTCACTGTCGTCACTGTCGTCATTGTCGTCATTGTCGTCATTGTCGTCACTGTCGTCATTGTCGTCATTGTCGTCATTGTCGTCATTGTCGTCATTGTCGTCATTGTCGTCATTGTCGTCATTGTCGTCATTGTCGTCATTGTCGTCATTGTCGTCATTGTCGTCATTGTCGTCATTGTCGTCATTGTCGTCATTGTCGTCATTGTCGTCATTGTCGTCATTGTCGTCATTGTCGTCATTGTCGTCATTGTCGTCACTGTTGTCACTGTCGTCATTGTCGTCATTGTCGTCACTGTCATCACTGCCGTCATTCTCGTCCTTGTCGTCAGTGTCGTCATAGTCTTCACTGTGGTTACTGTAGTCATTGTCGTGGCTGTCGTCACTCTCGTCACTCTAATCGCTGTCGTCACTGCAGTCATTCTCCTCATTGTCGCCATTATTTTCACTGTCGTCACTGTCGTGATCGTCATTGTCGTGGCTGTCCTCATTATCGTCACTCTCATCGCTGTCGTCACTGCAGTCATCCTCGTCATTGTCGTCACTGTCGTCATTGTCGTCATTGCCGTCATTGTCGTGGCTGTCCTCACTGTCGTCACTCTAATCGCTTCGTCCTGCAGTTTTTA
>JASGXE010018593.1:0-10195 GCA_030068105.1 Sinentomon sp. SZTP_YWyxl
TTACTATGGAACCTCCATTAATTACCATGTGGAATATCCGTTATTGTTTCCCGGCATGTTCCCATTAGTTACCATGTGTACAATCATTTACCCATTGTATCCCATGCATTGTGTACCATTATTCACAACGGAATTTCCATGATTTATCATGTGGATTCTCCGTTATCGTTGCCCGGCGTCCGCATTGATATCATTCTCGGCATGCGGGATTTCCTTCTTCACGTCTCACTTTAGCACGAACAGCTTCTCCATGCAGCCATCTTTCTTGCAGTGTGATTCGCACCTGCAACAGCAGTCAAAGATCCGGAGAAGTGGTGGTTTGAACCCATAATCTTCGGATCATCAGACCGATCCGCTAGACCACACGACCATGACGTCAAGACTGTTATTAACTCGAGCAACATGCCGCTTTCTCTGCATGGTCTGTCTTTTTTTCTTTTTTGAAAAATAGCTTTCCGGCTGAGCCAACTGTAGCTGTTTGAACCCGCATCAACCTCATGGCCGTTTATTTTGTCATCACTCTTTCTGAACGAAAGCACTAATCGTATAAAGCAGCAGGTATGTTTCGCAAAAGGAGGTCACTCGGGCCAATTGCAGAGCAACATGCAAATAAAATCAAGGAGAAAAAAATAATCGAGGCTGCGCTGGGATGTTCGCGAAACAAAGCTACTGAACTAGGAAAAGGCGGATCCTTTTGGCCATGATATACGATCTGGTGCTGCAGGGTATAGGTAACCCTGTTCACTTATCCGCTACCCACTCCTTACTCCCTTCATCTTTTCTTTCCTAAATAGTCTGCACATTCGTTTCCAAGTCCAAATAAATGGTGATACAATTATCTTGTCTTTTCCTTTCACGCGGCATGCAAGCAACCATTTGTTCGGCTACTTCAGTAAGAATATTCGTATAGTTGTTTTTACAAAGAATAAAATTAATTTCTGTTGCACCTTAATTAATTGTGCTTTTTAAAATTCTTCAAAAATACTTTGCTCAGAAATAAAAGTTTTCATTTATTTGTTTCGTTCAGTGTGGAACGATTCTACTGCATTAATGAGAAGTGAACGCGGCGAAACTATGAATATGAATAAAAAACCAAAGTGTTTTTTTTTTCTTCTGAAAATTATCACATTTTCTACTGCTAAAGCCCTATGACCGACCTGATAAGATTCTTTTCACTGTGTTTTTTTGGCAGAGACCCTTTTAACTGGACTTTTAGGCAGAAAAAGAGGCTGCAAGGAAGTTTCAGTATTCTCTTATTATCTCGAATTGCCATGATTTTCACATGGCATAAAAAGAGACCATGCATGCAGTGGCAAAATACCTCACGAAAAAATGTTTTACTTTCCACTGTCGGTTTTCTGTGGACCTCTAGTTTGTGCCACGTAAAACTTTTACTCTGACGCCCACAGAGATCTTAAATGACATTCCTGCTGTGTCAAAACAATTTGAACACCCCTTAGGTACAGCTCGTAGAATATCTTGGGGGAGACTTCCATTCTGGAGTTGCTTTCAAAATACCTTGCGACGGAAAGAAAATTTACTGAAAAAGCTCTCTCGTTATATCCTCAAAGAATACATAAGCCATTTCTTTATCCAAACTGAAAGCAGGCCTTTCTTCGCGGTCCTTTTAACGTTTTGAATCTCGAGAATGGCCATGAATTTCTATAAATGGCCACAAGGGAGCGTCATACATGCATGGCTATGCCTGTGAATCTGCTGGAGAATATGATTTGTTTGTCTGGAATTTACAGGGAAGTTATACAGTGAATATAGTCTCCGCCTTTTAAGGCCATGTGTAGAGCAATGCAGGGAACTCAACAGAATGTTGGACAAGGGAGGAGGTGTAACACTGGACCAAGAATGAGCTATTTTGGTCTAATGCGTTTCAGCTGGTGTATTTGGCCGGCAAACATTCACACACAGCGGCTTATTGAACTGATTGCAAAAACGTCACGCAGCGAAACGGCAAAGTTTAGCCCATGGCGAACTTGGGCAGCATTGATCACGCAGTATTTCAATGTCCACCAACATGTGCTGGCAAGCTGATACAACGTAGTCCAAAGCTGTTTTGCCAGCCGTCTCAACTTGTGTTTCATGCACTAGATTTCAGTAGAATCATTGTAAAATTTATTTTTGGTACTTTGTGGCGAGGGGCTACTTAAAGAGAACCGATGGATGCATCCTGTTCGGATTCCATTGCAGGAAAACTCTTAAATCATTGCATTGTGGGAAATTCTTCTCGATTGTCATCCACTTCAACACTTCTTGAGAGTACTTCCGGAGAAGCGTCTTTTCACTGAACACTGCGAATGGAATCAACTACCGATGATGCATCAAAGAATGTCGATCACTGCGGTTATCCATTCAGTCCAAATCAGTTTCTCAATTACCCCAAAAAAATGGAGTCAATCTGATGGGATTGCTAATTTGCATTCCATGTTCTCTGGTGAACAGCATTTCATAAAATCCGGTCAAATGATAATTCACCTTTCCATAGGGGATGGCTTACTAGCTCACAGTGTGGATGATGACTCGAGTTGTTCGTGCGAGATGTTTTTCTTCTGTTGCCCAAAGACATGGGAACATACCGCTGTCGTGGGATCATGTTTGAATAAAAAGTCCAAAACCAGAAATGCAGTCCCACAATGTTTTCTACCTGAGTATTATTTGAAAATGCTTTTGTATGGCAGCTAAATTCGGAAAAAGCTGAGAATAAACACATGGTGAATGGTAGATTTTTATATTGATAGGCGGTCACGTGAGTCCGGCTCAAATTGCAACTTCAACAGCTTGAATGACATAATTAAAATGAAAGGACGAATGAAGTTAAGGCCTTCATACACTTTCGGCGTCTTTTCACGTTTAATCCATGGAACGGAATGTCCCTGTTCCTCAATGGGGAAGCAGCCGCCTGGAGGACCGTCCACATGGCAATTCTGATGAAAGTGCAAATTGCCGAAAGTTGCAAAGTCAGTTGAAATTTTAGACTCTTCCCTTTTTGCCTCGGAGGGAAAATTCAACGTGGGGATAGGAGAATTCAACACAAAAGAAGAGGTGGCCTTTTTGCGAGTCAAGCCATCATTACACTTAAATCATTTATGATTCAAAATAATGGCTTATTGATCAAATGCTCACCGATCGCCTTTGAATTCTAAAATTCGACAGGCATAAATGCATTCAACCAGTCGCTTTGCGGGCTTGTTGCGGGCTTGGCTCGACAGACATAGATGCATTCAACCAGTCGCTTTGCGGGCTTGTTACGAACCTAAGGCTGCCATTATTTTCGAGAGGCACGAAAAACATCATTGGAATGTAAAAAAACTCTAAAATTTCTTCAGAGCGCTGAAACGCAGCGGAAATGATCAAAACAAGCAAATAAAACACATTGGACATTCATATTTACCATTGTCAATCGACAGCGACGTTCATTTTTGCACCTGAACTTCTAATCAATTTTCGTTCGTATCCAATCTTCCGGCGCTTCACGAATCCCACGGCATTGACAGCCATGGAAAAAAATATCTACACTGCAAATTCCCAAGTGCACATCATGTGTGCGGTTTCGCACATCAAGTGCGCGGTTTCTGTGTGCCACCTTGCGATGTGAGCCGAAGCACATATCGATTTCGTTGGCACAGATGGGACGCTCACATTAACCATGCCTCCGCGTACTTGAAATGTGACAGAAACGTTGCATTTCATTGTGTGCCGTTTAACATGTCAAGGCACACATCCATATTTGCAGTGTATCATTTCTATCGACTTTACTTCTTCAGGACTCTCATTGGACTATCATCCGTGCAGAAAACCCTTCTGAATAACTTTATCCTTTCAGCACAGCGTGCAGTTAACAAGAACACCATGCACACACAAAACCATCATTTTGTATGGCGCTTTTTACAAAATTCTGAACTCCACAAAATGCATATTTTTGTCTTTCCAAATGTTTGACATCAATCTGACAGTTTTTATTTTCGCGTTCCAGCAAAATACCGATAGCTCGTAATTAGAAAAAGACGAGCGTCAGTGAGCTATCTTTCCATAATTTTAAACCCGATCGAGAGCGAACCACTCCTCTATTCTCGAGTTTGTCAGCACGACTTACGTACCATATTTATCCCTATAAAATATTTAGTTAGTCAGTGTCAAAGCTTTTCCGCAAGGGATTATATCAGATCTCAAAATAATGTTAAATGGGATTAGGCGAAATGTTTTCTCACGGAATTAGTTGTATTCAATATAGCGTTAAAAGAAGTACGCTACACAGGCCTTGACGAGTTTGTTCTTTGTTTGCTATGCCATGGAAGGGCCATATTGTTACGCAAGCTTTTGCATTGCTTCGAAACTATTTTTTTTTTTTTGTAGAAAACAGCCCATCTTGTGGTTCCTGAGGTTTTCTTGTCGAGAAATACCGCACTGCAAAAAAAATGATGGCAAACTGCCACTAAAAGAGGCAAAAGACGACCATTCTAAATGCAATTCATGAAGTAATTGCCACCCCACCACTCGAAACCTGTAACCATTTTGTGACATTAATTTTATAACCACTCCAAAGGGTGTTCCAGAATAAAACAAAGACAAATTTTCAGGAGATATAATTCCTCATTGCAATACAATCAAAATATGAAAATATAAAGAGTGAAAATGGCTCCGACCAAATTTGGTTTTGTGGTCCCCAAACCCCCAAAAATGGCACAATTTCAGGGAACAGGACAGAATTTTCAAAATCGACATAGATTAACCGAATTTTCAGAGTTAACTCCTCATATTGATTAGAACAAAAATAAAGAAGCACGAAATGCTCTCACATCTCCCATTTTAGTGTCATGGACTCCCAAAAACCCCAAATGTGCACACGGGCGAATATTTGTTGGTGTCGAACTGTTTTCAGTGCATTCGTCTTATCGCACTTTTAGTTGCAATCTGCCATTATTTTGTTTGCAGTGCATCTGGCGCTCCATATTTTCACCGGTCAAAGTTCAATAGGTAGGTACAAAAGGCTTTTGCTTAAAACCTTCTGGAAGTAGCATTTACTTTCAACATACGACTCAGGAGAAGCGAGAGCCAGTGCCAGCGGAGAGCACGACCGCATTTGGTTTCAAAAATGACAGGCTTCAGCAGATCATTCAGATCCAACAGAAACGAGGGTGGTGCACAAAGATTCTAAGGCTGCAATGATCACCTATCATAAATGGCACTGATGCCTTGGGAACCTACGTGAGTATTATCATTGAGTTGGTCACTTTCAGTCTCATGCTATTCTGCATTTATGACGGCCCACATGGGACGCATTGACAAGCTTATTCTCCAACGCTATTACGTATCCGAGGGACGATTCATCCTCCTATCATACGCACCTCTACACTTTAGATCCTTATTCGTTTCGCAAAAGGATCAGTATACGAGTATATGCCCACTGCTGAAAAGGCATATAGCAATACCGTTTTTTATCGGACAGTTGTCGAAGCGCATGGGACCCCGCAGGATGACCTTTCCAAGCACAGCGAAACTCAGGTAGAAGACGGCAAACGCGCCCTTCAAAAATTTCTAAATGTGGTGTCCACTTTTTTGTCAGCAACAAGATTTCGTTAAGATAAAAGTTTTTTTTTCGAAATTTATTCACCAACTAACGGCAAGTTCTTGAAATTTTAACCGGCAAAGCTGCTTTCTGCGTTACTGTTTCAAAAATGGTGATAAAATAATTTTTTGAACTTCAGGTTTACGTACAATGCTGTTTTATTGTTTCGAAGTCAGTCGTCCGGAAACCATTTTCGCTCATTTGCACAGCAACAGCCTTGTTGTCACAAAATCCGCAATCGACCAGAAAAAGCTTCACAAAACGGAAATGAACGTGATTGGAAGAAAACTTACTTCCATTGACAAAAAAGAAATTGCAACGGGCAAAGGCAACCGTCTTAAATTCATTGTGTGCATTCTCATCGGATTGCCAGTTTTTCTGAAAACCATAATTCAAATGTGCTGCACTCATGGCTGGAGGAAGTGGAGCCTCCATTTTGTATCATGGTGAATGGTACGGTATCATGGTATGCCCTGCCATGTATATTGTTGGGTCGAAAACCTGAAGATACGGCAGGGAATGTGTGCCAAGGGAAATAGCGATGGATTGATTCCAAAAACTACACCCTGGCAGTTCAAGTGTTCCAGCCTCGCTTCTATGCGGTAAATTGGAAAGGATACACAGATTACTAATTCTTTGGCCAGCTCATTCGAAGGGCGGCTCAGAGGGGTGCTGATTAGAAGGTCAGCTCAATGAGTGCGGCCAGCTCATTAGAAGGGCGGTTCACAGGGTGCAAGAAGGGCGGCTCACAGGGTGCTAATTTCAAGGGCGGCTCATTAGAAGGGTGGCTCATTAGATGGGCGGTTCATTAGAAGGGCTGCTCACAAGGTGCTAATTTCAAGGGCGGCTCATTAGAAGGGCGGCTCACAGGGTGCTAATTTCAAGGGCGGCTCATTAGAAGGGCGGTTCACAGGGTGCAAGAAGGGCGGCTCACAGGGTGCTAATTTCAAGGGCGGCTCATTAGAAGGGCGGCTCGCAGGGTGCTAATTTGAAGTGCGGCACATTAGAAAGGCAGCTCACACTCTTCAGCTAATCATGAGTATAGGCTTCCACAACTCATTCCATTTTGACAATTTAAATTGGACATATACGTATTCTCAAGTACAGTTAATAGAAGCTGGAATTCTTGCAATTGTCGAAAACTGCCGACTCATCGCATAGAAATGAAATTTTCTCTGAATATTCGAATGGGGAGTGTGAAGAAAATTTGGAATTAAAATAGCAGTCAAACGAAAGTTTTGTGAGCAGATCGACACTCCTTAAAAATACCCATTCATCTTTGAACCACGAAACAGCGTCCTTCGAAAAATAAATTGACAAACCGATCAATTTTTGTTATATCTTCGTAGGATGTGTTGTTGATTGATTCGTTTTTCGCAATTTCAGGCAAAATTCTAAGAAAAACTTCAGTTGGCTTATAAATTTTTGCTTTCCCTATCTGAAGTCTAGTTGCGCCTTGCTCAACTCAATGGCGCGAACAAACATCGTTGTAATCATCACCCATTGCCATTTTGAAGATGCCCAATCGGTGTGTGCATGTGCATGTGATAATTTCAACTGGGATGGTGGTGTGTTTGTGTGTGCGAGTTTTCTTCTCGTTTGTGCGTGGCGAATGAATGTGCGATCCTTCCGCTATCAAGCTTCGCCAGATGGACTGAAGAAGGCAGTCTTGCAATAAAAAATGTCATATTACTGTATCGCTTGCTCTTGCTCTGGCTCTAGAATGGCCTAGCGACACTTAGAAAGCCCATGCAATCTTTTTTATTTACTGGATCCCCATTCTGCCATTTAGCCATTTGACAGGGTGCCCACTGTTTGCCTTCTCTCTTCGATTCTGTGCTTCCTCGTGAGATAAAAGCGCCGCTCGTCAGTTCTCGATCACAAATGTTCCGAAATTCATGTCAGAGGACATTTATCCCGCAACCAAAATCATTAATCCATCACATGCCAGTGCGAATATGATCACATTGGCTTGCGCCGTTTGTTTTAGAATCAGTTGAA
Source organism: Sinentomon sp. SZTP_YWyxl (assembly GCA_030068105.1). Classification (NCBI taxonomy): domain Eukaryota; kingdom Metazoa; phylum Arthropoda; class Protura; order Sinentomata; family Sinentomidae; genus Sinentomon; species Sinentomon sp. SZTP_YWyxl. The sequence continues at coordinate 7,580 of JASGXE010018593.1, forward strand.
TCTGTGCAGAAACCTTTTACATAACCTTTGTTCGCAATACCTGACAGAGGCTCAGGAAAGAGGCGTTTCTGCCAGATTTTCCCGCGGTTTACACCAAGTTCAAAGAATTCATCTAATTTACTAATGTCGTGCCGCGGTCCATGATTTTGCAGAAGATAAAACGGGCACCCTGCGCTTTGCTTTCGTCTTCTATAACTCTGGTGGGGTGGGGTGGGGTGGCGTGGCTTGGTCGGTCTTTTGCAGTGAATTGGAACTCGACTGTTGGAAAATCGGTGTTAGCAAAACGAAAAACCTTTTGTTATATCTTCCATGCTTCCTAAAACGGTGCGAATTGCACAACAACTATATTTGCCAGACGCTGTTCCGTGAAAGACTATCACTAAAGAATGCTTGCAAGAGTGCATGCTCACTTCATTGTGCGGTATTCAACACTTGGTAATTTAATAATTTGTTGGTGAAAACGTGGGGTTTCATTCCACGTGCGCATTTTCCTCAGACTTTCACACGCATGGCGTTTTCCTTTTTGACGTTCCTTCCAGGGTCGATCTTCAAAACCGATGAAACGGATTCACAAAGTATTCCAGATGGCAAGGGGATATCAACTTCTTTTTGGGAAGGATATCACAGAATAATTTTATTTAAGGCGATGGTCTCGACGGCGTTGGAAGAGCAACGGAAGTCCTAATGTGGACAGCATTGCCGTAACACGATGGCTGTTCGGGTGCTGTTGCCAAAAATCATCCTAGCTGCTCGACGCTGAATTTTTTCAAGACGTGCAACCTCTCAGGTCTTCACAGGATCCCACACGCCGCTGGCATGTTCGACAATAGGAAGTACCGTGGCGACATGCATTTTTCCTAGTTTCAGGAGAATCTCCTTTCAGATTCCGACCAATAAATCCTGGGGATGAACTGGCATGACTTGGGCCAGGATAGATCGCCAGAGAAGGAAATGCCTGAGCATGACATGGATGCTGAGAATGTTTCTCACCAAACCTATGAGCATAGAATTTATTGGGATAAATCTCCATGCTGTTGCACGCGCACCAGTCTGCGTTAAGGGAAAGATCAGTGTTAAAAACGAGGCCGTCGCCAGGTTGGTATATCGCCTCCAAATGACAATATCGTCAGCAAAAAGACGAATGGAAGAAGAAACGCCAGAACAGATATCGTTAATGTTAGTCAGAAATATTAAGGACCTATTACACTACCCTGAGGTACGCCAGCAGATTAAACAGGAAAAGTCTTCGGGCAGCTGCACAACTTCACCATGCCTTCCCCGAACAAGATTTATTTGTATGTGGCCACCCAAAAATGCGAAAACCTTGCAGGCTCCGGCCTCTTTCCTCTTGTGCGACAGAGTTTGGAAGGGCACTTTTTCCATGGGATTGCATTGACTTCGCAGTTTGAAAATATCAGTTTCCCAGTCACCATCATAACATCGCTTATTTATTTCCAAACCCTTTGCTTTCTTGCTTTCTCCGCGTCGGGAGGTCTGCAAAATTCGCAGCTCTTTGAAAATGAAACGGTAACAGTCGAGAATTATTACCAGAGCTGCTGTTGGTCGATATACTCATATGATATTACCAGCAAAAAACTGGTTTACGCTGAAAATGGTCCAGCATAACACAAAACGCAGTCCGTCTAGATATTTGGGAAATTGTGGAAAAAGGCAGTACGTGTAAATTGAAACATTTTCCGTTTATTTCGATCAGACTGACTCGAAATTCGTCGGCTGGTCGAGCTCAGTGTTGTGTTACGACCTCACCAAGATACATAATAAGAACATACTCTATAAATACACAACATCTTTGCGAAATCAAACGAACGCTCAACACGATTGTCGGCAGCACCCTCTTTCACATCACTCAAAACACGAAGTTCAGTTTGGAACACTATGTTTTAACATGGGCTTAGATAGGAAGTGTTCTTTTAAAAACATTTATGGAACACTCAGTGTGTTCTTAAAACACACTGAGTGTACACTCTGAGTGTACACTCACACACTGAGTGTTCCATTGGAACACTCAGTGTGTTCCAACAACAGACCAAGTGTTCTTAAAAGAACGCTTCCTATCTAAGCCCATGTTAAAAAATAGTGTTCCAAACTGAACTTGGCTACATAACGATGTACTTAGCAGTGAAATTCTCCCGCAAACCTTCACCATATTTCGTGGCGATAGGCTCAACCAGAGAGGTGGCGGAGCTCTAATTGCTGTGAGGTCATCATCTTTCGCTTCAGTTGAACCCTTTTCTCCCTCGATTGGGCCTGAGGTTTCCACCGAGCACAAGGACCTCACCGGCCTGGAACTTGTGTGGTGTAAGGTGACAACAGTGCAGCGTTGCTCCTTTTTCATTGTCAGTTGTTATCTGTCACCATCGGCATCCCCAAATGCCCTTCTAATCTTGAAGGATCAAATATCGGCTTTCTTTAATCAGTATACGGACCTATTGTATCCGCCGCGTTTGATAGTCGGTGGGGATTTCAATTGCCCCAGCATAGACTGGAAAGATCCTCCCCTCCAGACCACAGCTCTTAACCCTCGTGAGAAAGCTCTGTTAGACATTGCCGAGTCCTTTAGCCTCATTCAGCACGTCTCACTTCCAACCCGCATTG
>JASGXE010018596.1:0-11315 GCA_030068105.1 Sinentomon sp. SZTP_YWyxl
GACAAGCACTGAATAAAGAAATTAAATTTTCGCAACTCAAATCTATCCATTGATGTGGCCATTGAGTTAAACCAGAGGGTGAGTTGCAATGGGGTGTGTGTTTGCAGCCATCTACACACAGTGTTGTGGCACCTCTTCTATGAATTTTTCATTCGTTTCCATGGTCAAAAGGGCTGTCTTCAGTCCTGTGAAATAAATAGAATGTGAGGCACTGCAAAGGATGTAGAGGAATCTTCAGGTTGTTCTTTACGGAAATACTTGCTGGCTGAGTTCCTCAATGTTTCGGAGATCATCTTCCAATGACACCGTCACCAAGTTTAGGGAATTCAAAGTCGAGAGGAAAAATTTCAAAGATTCATTGTCAGGTGTTTTTCTTGAAGAGCTATAGGAAAAATGGTAATATCCATTTGGCAAACTTGGGAAAACACAAATTTCTCTACATCGATCTGGGCATCTTCTCAAATTGTCTCATGTGCTCACAGTTTGCGAATTAATTACACAACATCCGCATGCGCATTGTAACACATCTTAAATTGGCCGAAATTGGTGACCTTTTGACCCATGGTGAAAAAAATTGGCCATATTATTTTTACTCCGCATGCCCAGGAAATCCCCGGGAGCGTAGGTGAATTTCTTTTCTGGGCAGTACAGGTTTATTAAAAATTTCATTCCACAAGTGTGTGCTACAGTTGCTTCATTTTCTGAGTGCCCTCAGTGCGTGAGCAAGCAAATCACAGATGTGCCCTCTTGGCTTTTGAACCACCCTCTCTCGTGTGACCAAAAGAAAACACACTTGTAGATCTGGTGTATTCGTAAATCTTTTTTGTTTTTTCTTTGTTTTAAGAAGCTAGCAATTTGTAGGAAATTTGTAATCATGAGTAAAGTTCCAGATTCAAGTGAATTGGCACCAGATTTGGCCAAGAGACTCCTGTTGGAAGGTGGAACCTTTGTTCTTCTTGATATGCCTGTTGGCAGTGAATTTGGAATCGATATGGAATCGTGGAACACTGGAGAAAAGTTCAAGGGCATAAAAATGATTCCTCCCGGATTGCACTTCATCTATTACAGGTTTGTAACACCTCATTCGTCTATCATGCCGGGTATGCCCTCTCTGTCCTGGAAGCCTCACTTCCATGCTTCTTGCGTTTCTCACTTTCATACAGATTGGAAGACAGATTTCGCAGTTTTCTATCGTACTTTTATCGACAGTTGACTTGATATAGCAGACAATATTGTGTTCGGAGCTGTTATAAATCGGAAATTGAAAGATACCTACATATGATGTCAAGGTTGTGCATTGATGGGGAATGCCGGTTACCATAACAGATTGTGTACTTTTGACCTGAAATGACACTGAAATAAAAAAAATCTGCATCTTTGGCACAAAAAGTCTGCACCCTGAAAATCTGCCAGCAACTTCTAGAAGACTTTCAGCCGTATTCCCCATTGCAACTCACCCTCAGGTTCAACTCAATCGCCAATTCAACAGAGGGATGCATTTTTCCAACAATGCAAAAGGAATAAGCGTTGTGTATAGAAATTAAATTTTCACAACACAACTCTGTCCATTGACTTGGTTATTGAGTGGCACCTGAGGGTAAGTTGCAATGGGGAATACGGCCGTTTATTTGTCCTGGAAGCTGTCAGAGCCCCACCAAGAACACTGCCCCTCTGAACACTGCTAGGGCTTTACCCCGGACCTCCAATGGATATCAATCATCAGCTATCAAATAGGCCGCTGGCCATTCGTAAATAAAATTGTAAATGGCAATGTTTCACCCCCCCTGCCAAGGGAGGCTTTTTCAAGCAAAACACAAACGGATCACCAGTCCTAGTCAATGCACCAGTGATCTGTTATAAATTTTGTTTGATAAGGCCCCACACCAGCGGGGGCAAACATCACCATTGCAACTTTATTTACGAAATGTTAACGGCCTACTGTGTTTCCCATTCGTGGTGCCCGTGCGTTGATATTACGTGCACGCGGAAAACGTTGTTACTAACGGCAATAATCCATCATTACTGATGAGAACTACAGTGACTTTTCAATGATTTTTCAAAATACATATTTCAGTTCCACAAATGCACAGGGCGATCGAGGACTTCGCACTGGTTTCTTCCACGTTTTCGGTGCTGGCGAACTTTTGGTTAAAAAATGGGATGCCTTATTGGAAGACATCAGTGAGGAAGGTACCTAATATCTTTTTTTGCTTTTCTCTTCACTCAAATGATTTGAAATCTCTTTTTAGACTTGCTTTTTGAAGCAACCTGCTACCCATATCAAGGTCATTGCTTGACATTCACCATTTAATGGGCCTGTAAAGTCCAAATGGCTCCGTAATGTTCATATTCGGCCAAATTTCCCACTCGCACTCACCTTTAACTCAATCGCTGATCCAATGGATAGATTTGTATTGTGAAAATTTAATTTCCATCTACTCGATGCTTATTCCTTTTCCATTGTTGCAAAAAGAAGTATCCATCTCTTGAATTGGCTATTGAGTTGAACCTCAGGGTGAGTTGCAATGGGGAATATGACCAATTAATCTGACCAAAATGTCCTCTTCGTGCCAGCGAGGGAATTGCTGCAGACTTTTCAACTGCAAGATGAATTTAATGGTGGCTTTATTCAAAAGCAGGAGCATCTTTTGGGCTTCTGTAGCACATAAAACTGAAGATAAGTTGTTTTTTGGTAGCACATAAAACAGGACAGGCGGTTTTTTGTGCCCCATGCACTTTTATTCCATTGCAAAATCTGCCAACCGGTTCATCGCCACAAATTGCTGCAAAAATCTAAACTTTAAGAGCCAAAGAACTGTTGGGTATTTCTACAATCAGCTCATGAACATCTCACTTAATGCCCAGCGTGTTTTTGTGAAATGATCCACATGTTTCTGCTTGTATACATTCTTAAACCCCGTTGAAGTTGGCATATAAAACCTGGTGGTATTCTGCTCCCCGCATTGGAGTAAGCATGATGCAATTTCGACATTTTGTGCTATTTTTTTCTGTTTAGCTGTTGATGTTGAAACGTGTGAACGGATCAAATTGAACCTCCGAGATCTTGATGGCTCACTTGGGCCATACCCGTACAGTTTGTGGAAGAAGTGGGTTTCATTGACCAACAAAATCACAGGTACGTTTATTTGCTTGAGTGTCCAGCAGTTCATTGAGAAGGTAATTCCTATTGAAATGCTGTTGAATAGATTCCAGCACAGAACTTAATTATTGCTATTACTGGATCCACTGGCGGCCCATAATAAAAATGAGGCAACGGTGGAACAGATTACATTTTCACATTGCGATATCTGGCATTTGACTGTTTCGTGTGTCAAATTCGATTCGGTTTTTGTTGGTGGGTCTTGTCAAACAGAATTAGATTAGATTTTTGTTAGGTGGGTGCTATCAAACAGGGTTTGCAGGAATCACTTTTGGGACTCTTGCAACCTTGCAGCCACTACCTCCTAAAAGGTAAAATGGGCATTGTCCCTTTTTCTTCTTTCTCCTTTTCTCATTTTCTTGTGATGGGTATTCATATTGCGTAACATAAATTCAACTGCCCATGGGACTGTCATGTTTTGTGGGTATCCTTGCTTGCACACGTCTTGTTGGCTGTGGCTTACATGGAAAGAAAAGCAAACGCAAAGGATGCTGCAATATGTCTTTTCCGGAACTCCTTGTGACAATCAGTCTGCGTGTAGGGATGCCCAAACAAGAAATTATAGCCTTGTGCAAATTTGGACTTGTGCATGCTGCATGCATTTCAAATACACTTAGTGAATGAAGCTCAGCGAGTCCTTCCTCTCCTCTATTGTCAAAATTCAGTTTCGCCTAAATATAAATTCAGTCTGAAGATCAACAACCTTGTGTGAGTTCCAAGCTTGTCTTATGTTTGCTTTATTTCATCAGTTGCCAAGATTTTTGAATTATTTGGAGAGATTTTTAAGCATAAGATTGTCATTTCCTGTTTTAAATACTGCCTTAGCTGTACCTCGGTGACCATTGGCGACACAGGTCACAGACCCTCTGCTACCATATCCTTTTCTGCTTTGTTTCAGATTCTGTTTTGGAAAGGGTCGAACCGTCATGTGGAAAGATTGTTTCTGCACTTCAGCTGATCCCTGGTGAGTTCACCATGAGTAAAATCCAGGAAGGATCTGGGTCAAGTGGCAGCCAGGATTTACCACCATCGACAACCAGACTGACGGCAGCTGAACGTGAGGATGCCATGTTGCCAAAAATGATGCCAGTTTCCGGAACGGAATTCAAATTCACCAAGTTTCCCTCCAAATCTTATCCAACCAATTCCACACCACAGGACATCACTAGGCACAACATGGACATGACATTTGTGCTGGAATCTGTGACGAAAGCCATGTCAAAGTAGGTTGTGTTTAATGTTATGTTTTGTCATTTTTATCCTTTTCTAGCAAGGCGTGGAAACTTGGATTTGTGTGTTCTCAGAAGTTATAATATGACTAACTTGGTGCTATTTGGACTCCGAATCAATTTGTGGCATAATGTTTCCGGGGTATCGCACCCTCGTTCGCAACGGGCGAGTAATTTGTCAACAAGGGTGCAATTCCCCGAAACGTTACTCCTCAAATTGATACGGAGATCTGAATGCCTCGAGTTAGTCATTTAATTTCTGTTGATCCTTTTCATTTCCTTTCGTGTTATTTTTTCTTCTTTTAACTCAATTTTTACGAATCAATGAATTTTGTTGAAAACGCAAAGTAAGGTTCATTGAAGTCACCTTCAAAAAACGTCGCGAGATCCTGTGTGTTTGTTGGAAAACTTCGAATATACAATTATTATGAACTTACTTTTTGTGGCCGTTATCCATTCGTTTGATGGAAGCGAAAAACGTCATTCAAATTCTGAAACAACTTCAGATATTGTTTTGTTGGTAACAAGGAAGTAGAATTCAATCCAGGATATCTCGCTAAATTGAAGGTATTTCTTCTGATATTTCAAGAGCACTTGTTTCTTCTGATTAGAGCACTTGCTCAAAAATCTTTAGTAACCACTTCGCTGATTGGAATTTTCCTCATTTTTCATGCTGATTGTGCGATTTTTCCACTGGCTGTTCTTAATCATGATTGACAGAGAAGCGCATGGACTCACATGGAGTTTCTTAGAATTTTCTGTAGTGATTGAAAGCAATCCGAGAAAGTTGGTGAAAATCTCCAATAGGACTCTCAATAGGGTGAAAACAGTAAGTTGGTTAAAAAGTTTGTTATGAATTCAATGAGTGCTGGAAAGCATTATAAATTGGGAAAAACTTGAACTAGGAAACCAATGACCATGTACACTATTGCGATTGCAACTTTGCTGTGGTTCTGCGCTGTGGGGAAGTCACAACTGTCCGTTGCTGACTGTTTTATGGCCGTTTTTCGACAGTGTTTAAAAACATAAACAGTCATGTTGGTTTCTCGGACATGAAAAATTTAACATACTTATTTCTTGAAATGTGAAGTTGAAAACCAGACAGAATACCGGAACTTTTTGATGTCACGACAAAAGCAAATGATGCTTGCCGTCGATTTCTGAACGTATTTCTTTTCTCTTTATTCTCCAGGCCCGTTGAAATCTTGGGCGAACTGCAGTTTGCGTTCATCTGCTTTCTGGTTGCTGAAAACTTTGATGCGTTCGAACATTGGAAACACCTCGTTAGAACAATCTGTTTGAGTGACAGAGCTTTGGTCAAGCACCCAACCTTATTCTCCTCCTTCATATCTGACCTCCATTTCCAACTCCAAGAGGCCAGCCAGGACCTCTTTGTCGACATCGTATCGTCGAATAATTTCCTTTTCAACTGCTTGCAACGATTTTTTGAGAACATCTCCGACAATGAACAAGTTGATGCCACTCTCAGGTCGAAAGCTGATCGATTCAAGAGTTATTTGACACGAAAGTTTGAGTGGGATTTTGAGGAGGAATCCGAAGAATTTTTGCCGGTTATTGTTTCTGTTGCTTAGAGAGATGAAATTTTTAGTTAAATAAAAAAACTCCTACAGCAGTTGTGCGATGTTGTCATTTGTTGTTGATCCACAGAATGACGGAGCTTCCCAGGTGTGAGGCCAAAGCAAGTCCACATTTGCCCGCGTGCCTTTAGCTCTATTTTGTCTAAACTTCTTTTTTCGAGATTGCACCCATTTTCGTGTCGTCAAAAGATGCAGCTTGCACCCATTTTCGTGTCGTCAAAAGATGCAGCTTGCACCCATTTTCGTGTCGTCAAAAGATGCAGCTTGCACCCATTTTCGTGTCGTCAAAAGATGCAGCTTGCACCCATTTTCGTGTCGTCAAAAGATGCAGCTTGCACCCATTTTCGTGTCGTCAAAAGATGCAGCTTGCACCCATTTTCGTGTCGTCAAAAGATGCAGCTTGCACCCATTTTCGTGTCGTCAAAAGATGCAGCTTGCACCCATTTTCGTGTCGTCAAAAGATGCAGCTTGCACCCATTTTCGTGTCGTCAAAAGATGCAGCTTGCACCCATTTTCGTGTCGTCAAAAGATGCAGCTTGCACCCATTTTCGTGTCGTCAAAAGATGCAGCTTGCACCCATTTTCGTGTCGTCAAAAGATGCAGCTTGCACCCATTTTCGTGTCGTCAAAAGATGCAGCTTGCACCCATTTTCGTGTCGTCAAAAGATGCAGCTTGCACCCATTTTCGTGTCGTCAAAAGATGCAGCTTGCACCCATTTTCGTGTCGTCAAAAGATGCAGCTTGCACCCATTTTCGTGTCGTCAAAAGATGCAGCTTGCACCCATTTTCGTGTCGTCAAAAGATGCAGCTTGCACCCATTTTCGTGTCGTCAAAAGATGCAGCTTGCACCCATTTTCGTGTCGTCAAAAGATGCAGCTTGCACCCATTTTCGTGTCGTCAAAAGATGCAGCTTGCACCCATTTTCGTATCGTCAAAAGATGCAGCTCTTGAACATGATGCAAAATATCACGTATAGATACGTGTAGATTCACACCTTTTGCAAAATCTCAAAGTATTTGAAGCAGAAAATATGTAAATTCTCCTGACCATGTAGAAAATGTGTGCCAAAATTGGCTTTTTCTGGCAACTATAAATGTTGATAATTTTGGACTGATCTTCCCTTTATCTGGCACCAAATTCCCCTGGGCATGCACTTTTGGGACCCGATTTTGGGCCTTACCTCCAGGGCAAAATGCATGAAATCTCTTTGAAAATACCATCTCGTCTGTCCGAATTCATACACGAAGAATGCCTTTGAAGCTTCAGGTTAGGATTTTAATGCAATTCAGTGTGCAAAAATTGTAGGTTCAAAGGTAATTTTTGTTTATGAATGTGAACTCATTTTCTCTTACTTCCAAGAATTGGATCTTATAAAGGACAAACTAGGTGCATGGCATTGGATAACAACAGTGAAAAAATCTGCAAAGGGCGAAACACACCTTTCATTGCTGTAGTAAACACATGTTGAGTCCCACACCTTGCAGTAGTGAATCAGTAATTTTCCATAAAGTGTTGTGGCATGAGGAATCGAGCAACTTTTATAGCAAGGCATTTGCAACTTGGAGATTGCACGTTCACAGAAAAATCACAAACTTGACGCTATTCAGATATCCAAATCAATTTGAGGTGTGACTTGTCGGGGATATCGCACCCTCAGTCGTTCGTCAACGATGGTGCAATACCCTCGAAATGTCATGCCTCAACTTGATTTGGACATCAAAATACCGTCAATTGAGTCATTTAATTTCTGTGAGGAACTTTTAATTCAGCATTCTGCCATCATTTAATTAAGTTGATCAGGCATCTTGGTAGAACTCCATTGTGAGTTAATCCCAATGCATTTTGGCACCTCCCTTCCACAATTGGAACTGAACTGACAGAACAATGCTGAAAGTTTTCGAAGCTGGACACGAAATCGTCCGATTGTATGGTGTGGAAACCTGGAGATTGATTGTTTGCCAAAATGTTTCGCACTACTGCTTTTTGTGACAATGAATCAAGTTATTTTGTAACTTTTCGCAGCTATTGCACTCTTACTGTCGAACGAATCAGCTTTTTAAGAGCGGCAAGTATTCTGGGAGAAAGACAAGCCCATCAACCAAAAAAAGTTTTTTTGTTGATTTGTACCAGCTGAAACTGGGAACCAGCATTGTTCAGTCGCATCATAGCACCATGCTGGGGGTTGGGGGAAAACCCGGTCCTTTCTGACCAGACAAAAAAACCCTCCTTGCAGCCCCAAACAGAAGCTGCAGGTGCAAATAAAGCGAGGATTTGGAAGAGAACCCTTCAAGGGACCCTTTTTACCAAATCGTTCGTGAAGCTCTGCCACCAAGCTTCTGTCTGCTGCCAGCAGACCCACTCTGACACAAGAAAAAAATGTGGCGAATGCAATAAATGGCTTTGCTGGTTGTGAACAATGGGTCAAGTGGCCTTTCAACGTTCAGTTTCTCTTAATGCAATTAGAAAAAAAATGTGACAAAATTCGAGAAACAAAAGCTTTATTTTTCAAAAACGATTTAAAACAATTATGAGAATGAGAGATAGAGAGAGCAGTACAAAAAGGGATGAGATCATGAAAACAAGCCATAGTCAGAGGTGCATACTTTCAAATGGCAAAAAGGAGGTATCTGCAATTTTGGTTTTCTCCACGCACAATTTTAATGGGGATTCATAAGCTCTCAGAGGTTCTAACAACCTGGACTTCTAGGAGATTTTTCGGGTGCGCTGAAATACCTGGAAAATCAAGGAATCTGGAAAAACAGAAAAAATATGCTCAGTTGTGTTTTCTGACTTTGATGTCGTTTGTGGTTCCACAATTGTTGCTTTTAAAATTCCACTTTTCAAATCAGTTACGAATATTTTCACCTGATTCTCTCCAATGAGGAAGGAAGAGGTTTTAATTAAGTATTGCAAGTATTTAGACATTACGCCCTGTGTGCTACCATTTAGCGTTGGGTATGCTGCCCCCAATTTGTCCTTCCGATACTGTCCTGAAGACCCAAAAGGTTTATCATGGTATCACCAAGGACCGTTTTGTTCCCACTGTATTCACCGCATTCCACTGGTTTTGTATGCACCTCTGAGACCAAATAATTTTAACACTAACCCTTCTCAACAATAGAACATTCATGTCATTGCTTTTGTCAATTAAAAAACAAGGACTAAAATTTTCCAGTATCATGATGAAGCCATGGTCATAGCCATATCTATGAGCCATGGTCATAGCCATATCTATGAGCCATGGTCATAGCGCCATCGTTGTGATCGCGGTATTCGTTTCCTTTTCCCGTAGCCATAATCACAAAGTGCACTTATTAACCATCCTTTTGCTCACTCACCACGTGATAGTTGGAATTCCATGGTGGTGTAGGTAAAAATTTCAAGCATTAGTTAACAAAATATTAATTGTGCAAAATGTGCAGTTGGTAACTATAAATTGAATCCAAGATGGGCGAAGATGGGAAGCAGTGAAAGCAAAATGGATTCTCAGTCTTCACAGCAAGTTGCTCTTTTTACGCACGCGGAGTAATAACCGACAAATAAAGGGAATGCGTTTTCATTCAAAAAAGTGTTATGAGTTTATAAGACGGGGTTCTGAGGAAAGTCCCATGCCCTGCTGGAATTTTTCGTGTTTTTTTTTCTTGTCAAATTTGAAATATTTTCTCTTGTGTGTTTTTCCGGAACAAATTGCCATCGAAAATGAGCTCCTTGGCACGTGCAATCCCAAGGGAAATGCATTTGGAAATGCTTGCATTCACAACTTCCGATATACGAGTATGTGACCCAAAAAGGCTCAATTTTATCGTTTCCACCTGCACAAACGTGTCATTTAGGAACATTTTCAAAATGTGCTTTTTAAAGTGCTCGTGATTGAAATATGATGTCACTGGGTGTACGATAAAGTTGACGAAACCTCTGCATTCAATGGTCCTCCCTTTTGATGCAGATTCTCGGGATTGCAAAAGGGCTTCCCTCCATGTTTAGAACCACATCAGGTGTCGGATATTCTTATCATAAAAACAAAAAAAAAAACGCCAGACGCCAGCACTCACTTTGGAGACATCAATTCTGGCTAAATGCAAGTCCAGATGAAAAAATTTCCATTTGCCATTGAAGAATGGCAAAAATGTAACCTCGAGATTTGCATCAATCTGGAGTTTATGTCTCCTCAGTTAGATCTTACCAGCTTTACAAATCCTGTCCTCACATCAAAGGAGTTTAGCACCAAAGTAAATTTAAAAAAAGCACTTGTTTAAACACAATAATTAACACAGTTTCACGACAAAACATTCCAAGATATTGACAGAAAATAGTCCAAAAAAATTTACGTGAGTGGCTCTTCCAGGCATGCAAGTGGTATATGGTTGTCTTGTCACAAGTTAGGAGACCATATGCCACAAATATCATGTTTTCAACTTTTTAAAACTTTCTTTTCATTCTATATCTTTCACGTCACGTCCAATCAGACTTTTGATCATTAATCCCCATCACTCACATGATGGCAATATACAGAGTCTCCAAAAGTCCTCGAACATCGGAGACATTTGGAAGGACTGATTGACACAGGGGCCATCTAATATCAACAGGGCTTGGTGCAACTTCACGCCTCACGCGAGTGCCATGATGTTTTGCGGCGCACATTGCCATTGATTCTAAATGGCCCCTGAGTTAAAACCGATCTCCTGTGTTCGAAGATCTTTTGAAGAAGATTATATCCACCATAATTTCCTGACAACCGACTTGCACACAGTGGCTTTGACAAACCCCGCATCACAAAATTTAAACGAACCTCCAGAAGAGTAGGTACTAATACCAGGTGGCCACTGTACAGCATCGGGAAAATTAATGGAGCCACGTAAAGTAAATGGCAGAAATGATGTTGCCTCCGAAACTTTCCTTTACTTGCGTCCTTCTTTCACAAAGAAAAAAGTGTCGTCTTTCATCAACATGTTGTGACATCTGTTTCACAAGTTTTGTTTCAGCTATTTTATTGCATTTTTTAAAAGAAAAAACACTTTCGATTTTTTTCTTCTTCATAATATGGTTGGATTACAAAGGAAAAACTTTGGTGCTAAATTTTCGTCGCAGAATCAAAAACATAATTGATTCCCGAAGCTGCATTTAAATTGCATGTGCGGTTCCATTAATTTTCCCAGCACTGTACAGCACAACCGGTTAATCCCCGTTAGTCCTTACACCAAATGTCTGCCTAAAAACCTGACTTTGTTCCAAATAAGTGAACAGAATATATCGAAGGAAGCAATTGAGACAAATAGATCGACACAAAACATTAAATTCGGTGAGCGAATACAAAGAAGCTGATGATTTG